>CAJUYG010003297.1:0-22404 GCA_910591675.1 Galerucella calmariensis
AGTAAGGAAGTCCTGACTTTTTCTTCAAGAAATTTTGACATTCCTGTTTTGACAGGAATGTCAAAATTTCCTAGCGATTTGCGGAAAACTATATTTTTAATCCAAGATTTTTTTTTAATTATATTTTTATTAATTGTAGTTTTCATTAAAAATAATCGATTTTTTTAAAACAGTCTAGTATATATAATAAAACTTTAATTTGATTTATACCTAAAATTCTTTTTCAGATCTTTTCCCATCATCACAGTGTTGATTTAGCCTTTTTTTTGTCCGCATTGCACTATTACACTGCTTCAAGAAACTCAACTTTTCATTTCTTTTTAAAAGTTTACTTTTAATTGCATTCATTTGCTTTTCTCATAACCGTCCGCGAAGTTTTCAGTCGTTTCTGATATAGTGTTATTATCATAGCTAAAAGTGTTTTCGAAGTTTCATCAGAAAAACAATATTCTTCCTCAACTACCGGATGTATATGTATAGCAATACCCAAGTAATGATGCGTTGACGTCACCAAGGTAATAACTATATTGCATGTGCGACTATATTTCTATAGAGAAATGTATATGTTTGTTAAACAATGGCTTGTAGATCAAACATTGAAAAAACTTTTGTAACAAAATAATGTATATGCAAAACTTTAGATTTTTTGACGCCCCTTAATGTAGAATTTTGTGTCAAAAATTTTATAACACCAAAAAAAAATAATATACCTAAGCTGTTTTTTTTTTCAAAACGAAACATTTTCTTCTTTGATTGTCAAAATGCCCAAACTTCTGAATAGTCGATGCAAAGAACTTGTGGCTTCATCAGTTCAGTATTTTTCACATTTACGTTTTTCAGTTGTTTCTGTTGACTTCCATATTCAATGAACAATCTGACAACGTTGCAAATGTTTATTTGGCTTTTGCTCTCGGTGAAAACCTGAAAATTATTCAGACATCCACCGCGAGAGGACAAATTTGGATGAATAAAAAAAAGTGTATCGACTTCTGAGGGCTGTATCTGTTCCGAACTACATAGTTTTTAGTACCAAAACTGTTAATTTATTTGATATCTAAGTGGGAGGAGGATTCACGATGGATATACAGGGTGTGTCATGAGGACCTTCACATACCATATGTAAAGTCCTTCAGAGAGGATATCATGAGGAGCGGCTGTTCGGAGGAAGAAAGGAATAGAATCCGATGTTGTCAATTTTCGTATTTCTACACAATGCAGAGGTATTAGAATTATTAAAAACTGAGATACAGACATCTAACACTAAAATCTCAGATGAACTTAAAATTAAATCAAACTGTTTACGGAAAAGGAAGTACGGATGGGTTCGTTCCGGGAATGAAAATATCAATGAGCCCTGGCAGGACGCCCGGAAAACCTTAATATTTTGATTTAGCGATAGGCAACTGAAAGTATATTATGTAAATATCAGAAAATAAGAAATGGAAAACTAAAAAAAAAACAAGAAAACCCAGGCCCAAACCCGGTTGATCAAAGTGTAGCTATGTATAAAAATATAAGAAAATAAGAAATAGGTAGAAAACAAAAAAAAAACAAGAAAACCCAGGCCCAAACCCGGTTGATCAAAGTGTAACTATGTATAAAAATATCGGAAAATAAGAAATAGGGAACTAAAAAAAAACAAGAAATCCCAGGCACAAACCCGGTTGATCAAAGTGTAACTATGTATAAAATATCAGAAAATAAAAAATTTAAAACTAAAAAAAAACAAGAAATCCCAGGCACAAACCCGGTTGATCAAAGTGTAACTATATATTAAAATATCAGAAAATAAGAAATGAAAGACTAAAAAAAAACCCAGGTTCTAACCGGGTTTCCAACCTACGACCTCTGAGTTGTAAGCTCAGTACCCCACTAACTGTGCTAATCAGCTCACATTCAGTCACATCGAATAGAAGGTTAAAGGCTGCTTGGACGCATGCGCACCTCAACCACTAAATTTGACGTGGTGAGAGGATTGGAGTCTATCGGATTCTGTAAGTTCTGTTCCTTTCTTCCTCCAAATAGCCACTCCTATATCATGGGGCTACTGAAAAGTGTCAACTCCTCGTTTTTATCAATATACAGGGTGATCTGTGGAATTGACAATAAATTTCAATTGGCGATATTGTTTACACGGCTTATAGTTCTTTTCACGATCTAAGAAACTGACCTGACCTGGGATAGGATAATGACATGGGATAAAGCCATAAAAGTATCATCCGTGGCAGGGTTGTATTTATTTTGTTGACGAATAATAAAATATTACCTGAAAGCTCTTGGGTACATAAACTTTCTACTATGAGGGAATGCTTCTGAATTGTTTTTTCCATGTTATCGATAAAAATTTCCGCTAGAAGGGGACTGAGTGGGCTGCTCATGATCAAACCATCTCCACTGCTCCAATCCTCTCCATTAAAATGACATTAATTCTTATTTAAACTCATAGGACTCACATTAGAATTTTTATTGTTCTATGTGAGAAGCTTATTAAGAGTTATTGTTCCTTTAGAATGTATATTGGGGAATCGATGGAGTTTATAATAAGAGGTAGTGTTATATTTTTAATATTATATTTAATTTCTGAAAGTTTTTTATCAATAATTGGGGTATAAGATTTATGAGAATCTTTGAAACTTGAAATAACGGTGCTGTGAAAAAAGAAGCAACTGGTCCAATTGGGTACACCTCTCCATGGAGTATAATGAATTAATGAAGTTCAGGTTGTTGTGGATATGTAATAGTAATAGTATATTACGTGACGTGTGTGGTAAGAAGCATTTTACGCACGAATGGAAAAGTTACGCACGATGCCACGTAGCAGCGAGTGCGTAAAATGCTTTACAACACTAGTTACGTACTATACTTTACCTACGACCTACTTGTACTTGTATTTATAAGAAGCATAAGAAATAACAGTTACATAAGTAGAGGTGCTTGGTAAACTCCATCTCTATTACTCTATTACCAATGAAAGAAGCACATTGAAGAACTAACGTTTAATCATCATTAACATATTGTTGATAATCAGAAGCCCTTTTTAATTATAATCAATAAATACTTTCACCCCTATGGGCTTTTCATAGTTAAACGTGGCCATATCAAATGTTTTCAAATAGTAGATTTGAATAAAATGGCGACGTCTATTGACAATTGTTATAGTCTGTACAGAAAGTACGAGGAGTAATAAACCCTAATTAAGTATGCAAAACCTTTACAGGGAGCACCATGAAATTTTTGATAAATCTCTTACTTTAAATTACATTTCTTCCGTAAATCTAAAAACCAGGTAAATCGACCCCGTATTTGTTTCAGTTGTAGCAAAATTTAGGGTTTCTTCATTGTTAAAGGATTAGCAGATAAGCAATAACGCAATGCAGTGGTGTGTATTTTGGGAAAAAAATACGTTTTAAATTATAATATAATAAAAAATGAAAAGAAATAATTATTGGAATACATTTATTACTTACATTTTATTCTATATCCGACTCGGAAGAGAAAGAATCGTTGTTGACATTAATAATAATAGGGTCGATTAAATCATCACAAATATTGTCAATTTTCAACATATTTGCCTCTACTTTGATAACATACTCGATACAGTTTGTCCAATTTTCCTTACTAACATGACTTACAGCACTCCCAAACAATTTCACAACATCGTTTATTTTAAAAGTAGTATTTTTTTCCCAACTTCCCCCTTTACCTGAGCCCATATTAATTCTATGGGATTAAGTTCACAATGATAAGGGGGAAGTCGAAGAACTGATATACCACGAGAAGAAGCCATTTCTTCTACAATGTAGGTTTTGTATTTATTCTTGTTCATTTTTGCAATTCTGTAAAGTTCTTTCCTTAGTGGATCTTTTGGAAACTTAATATTTTTCGAAAAAAGCCACTCCAAAAGCTCTGCTTTACGCCAACGACTTGTGGGCAATGCTTCTCGTAACCGTGAATGGTAACTTGCGTTGTCCATAACAATAACAGCCCCTTTTGGAATCAGATCCAACATTTGAACAAACCATTCCTCGAAGACATCCCCATTCATATCTTCGTGATAGTCTCCCGTGCGTTTTGGAATAAAAGTTAATAATCTACCATCAACAAAACCTTCAGAACTTCCAACATGGACAATGATAAGTCTTTTTCCTTTTCCAGATGGTGGCTGCAAACCTAACGACAAACCTTCCACGAATGCCTGCCTTCCGCTTTCAATGTTTTCATCTTGCCAAGATTTGGAAACTGTATATTCAGCATTTATACACACATATATACAAAAATATATAAAATAATTATTGTTACAGATTGGTTTGTTTTCTATTATGAATAAACTGTGTTGCCTTTCTTTATCAAACTTACTAAAATGTATGTACCTCTATCACTTTGTTTTATTAAAATTAGTACATCCCGGTACCTCTGACCTAAATCGTAATTCTTTAGCATAGCTGCAACTCATTCGTTCAATACAAAATGTTCCTTACCCTCTTGAAATATATTTTGGTACGTCTATGAAATCTACTTAAATGAATGATTTATTACTCCTCGTACTTTCTGTACAGACTATAAGATGTTGCTAGGGAAGCCGTGCGATTTACTTTACAGCTGTGCGTTTTTTTTACAGTGCGTAATAGACATCATCACATTGATACCGACTGTGTGTTATTGACTGATTACAGGGGGGGTCGTAGGTAAAAAGAATTTATATTCTTCTTTATCGCTAATTATTGACTACGCGTTATCTACTGCCAAGTTTATCTCCTTCTGGAATTTATTAGCTGGGACTTTTTTGAGAATTTCAAAATTGCCTTCCTGCATAAAGTTGTGGGTTTTCAATCTATTATCAGCTTAAGGTGATGCTATTACCGTATTTCTTTCATCTGCATCTGTGAAAATAGAATATTTGACTCTGATTTTTGTTGAATTGTTCTGGCGACTTCGTCAAGTCCAAGCCCCATCTATTCAACATTCAAAAAGACTGCCAATTTCAGTATGGAGAAAAATTAATAGTCTAGATAATGAAAGCACCAATCTATTCTGAAACCGAAACTTTGTAGGCTTATACCGAAGGCCTAGGGTTTATATCGTCATATTTATCGTGTATGTTCCTCTTCTTTTGCTTGTGAAGGCTTCTGAGGAAGAACAGTTTTACTGATCAGTAGTGCTTTTGAATAAATTATGATACTGATCTTACTATACATATTGTAATACACCCAGTACAAAGCATTTACACCACCATTAAACTGATAAGATTTCAAATTCTCGTTTATCTTATACTCCTCATCGAAACAAGTAAACTAACTGTATCCTTTATACACGTATCCTTAGACGAGGTTATCCTTATAGAATTGTTCAGGGTAAGACTCCGCCTCGGTTTGGCTTATATATAAATTTTATCTGATAAGAATTTTTTCTTATTTTCGAATGACCGCTTCAGAGCATCCATAAAAGGCAATAACCCGGTTCACCTTTCAAATAAAATCAAATTTCATAGCCAACGATCAGATTAAATCGAAAGAGGCGAACAAGGAAGAAAACAATAAGTTTTCATGCCGTTCGGGGGGACCTAGAGCAACATTTTATATTAGATTTTTGAGAAGAACTAATTGGAGTTCACAGTTTTGCTATGTACGGTACGGGAACATCAAAATATAAAAAATAAGCTGGAATCATTGATCAGGATAGCTTTTACTATATCATTTATCCAAAAAAATTTTGTTATCCTTCAAAAATGTACAACAATATAGAAAAATTATTGTATGGTCTCTTAGCAGCACGATGGAAAGAAAACTTCTTTTCGGATTGTATGCAATTAACTGGAAATTTTCGGAGAATCATTCTATTCAGAGTTTCGATTAAAATCGCCTTTTTAATTGGAAATTGGAAGATGTGTATAATAATGGGAAATCAATTGTAGACAAGAGAGGAATCTCTTCTCCAATTACTGAGTACTTAAGAGATGTATTTTGGAATGGAAAATGATAGAAATATACCAACCACGATCCATGCCGTTTTTTCTGAATGCATTGAAAAAATAAGATGTAGGTCATTGTTTATCCAATTTGTTCACCATAAAATATAAGCCACATTTATACAAAAGTTACATTTATAGACTGTTAGACTCAAAGCTGAGATGGAGTTAAAAATGTCACAGTGATTTAAATAAATATTGTTTTAATCTTTTACTTGCATTTCTGAATTAGATGTAATAAACTATCTCCGTCGACCGTGTATCAACATATGCTATTAAATCAAAATTATACAAAATCATACATTAATGACCCCCATTAATGCATAATTTACCTACATTACTCAACTATTTTCTGCAGACAACCCAACGCACAATGACACATACAATAACGATTCAAAAAATGAATCCTAGTATAGGATACTTCTAGTTTTTGACTTACCTATCGTTTTATTATATCATTCCACAAAATTATAATAATTATTAGTGTTAAGACATCCAGATAAAAAATTGAGAAAAACGAAAACAGTGACATTTGAATTAGCGACCATCTCTGTGACATTTCAATGTTAATATTTATTTTTGACAGTACTTACCTATGGAACAAATAAATATTTTTAGTTTTTAAATATTGAGAAAAACGAATACAACTAATACAGTCGACGGAAAAGCTTTGTAACTAATACGAGTATTAAAAGGGCAGAGCAGAGCGATCGTTAATGGCCCTTATTAATACACTTGTTGGTTGAATAACTATTAACGTATGGTGAGATTATGGTAAGTCGAATAGTTGGTTAGGCTAATGGAACCGTAAGGATCCGCAGTCAATATAACAACCACAGTATAGGAACGAACCAGTATGTTATCTCGAGACGTTACACTGCCGAGCTCTCTGGACCTACAACGTCGTTCGGATGAGTATGTCAGCCGGCGGCCAGAGCTGTGCTGCGATCCAACTAAAGTGCCAGTGGTGAATATGCGAATCGAATTATTTATTACAGCTTGCGTAGGCCTGACTTGATGCAAAAACTATAAACTCTATACAATAGTAGTCATCGTTTATGTGATGCTCATTTTTAACCAGACATGATTATGCAACCTCATAAAAAAAACTTCTTTAAAAAAAGGCTATTCCAACAATATTCCTTTCATCAAATACTGCAATGCCTAAAGACTTTCAGACAAATGATTTATTGGAAAAGAATTTTGTTCGCTACTTTTGTGGTTATTTAATGGCAACATGTTCTAAAATTCTTACATGCAGCCTATGTGAGACGTATTCACAAACGTATCAGAATTTAGACGACTCGTCTTTATACTGTTACCTTAGAGCTCATGAAAATACGAATGAGGATACTTTTGGAAACAACATGCCGCATGAAAATTTTGTACAATACATCTCATTATTAAAAACATCATTCCAAATGACTTTTGAGAAAGTTGCTACGGAAGATAATATTGTTGAATCACTCATAAATATTAGTCAAACAGCAGAGTTTGTACATTCTCGTGTTGATTTTTCAATAGAATATTTAATGAAACTTTTTTTCAGGGTACTATTACACATTAATATTTGGTATAAGACTATTGTTTTATTCACTCATCAGTGTACTGTTCTTCAATATTTAAGAAAAAACATTTAACACGTTCAAGTCATTTTAAAACTTATGCCACCTACGCCTATGGTAAAATGAATCGTAAAGCGATCCGTTCAAGGTCATCAAAAGCTCTGGCAATTTATAAAATGAAATTTATAAGAGTTATACCGCTGGTTCGTTCTTGTACTGTGAAACAACCTCACACACACGCACACATTTTTTACCATGCGACTATCATCTGAATGATTGTATTTATCATATATTCCGTATTATTATATGTAGGAGAAGAGTTTAGGTGAGCTAGTTTATGCTGAATGTGAATGTAAATAGAAAAAAAAAACAAATATAAAATAAAAATTTGTATAATTCTATAATTATAAAGAAGAGGGGAATGGACATCGCAGGAATGTAGGAAACTAATTGGAAATTTTAGGAAAATTTTGATCTGGATAGTTGTATCACTTGAATATTGGATTCTGTAGGGTTTTACTTCGGCATAGTATAGAAACACAACTAGAAGGATGACTTCCGAGAACTCTGACATACCGCGCATAAGATCATGTCCAGGACTGGCAGGCCCCGGAATCTCATTACTCGCAAATGCAATGATCATTTTATTTTTGTTATTAACGAGTTTCCTATTACACATTGTATTATATTGTATTTTGTGGGTACTTACCAAATTTCGGATCAATAGGTAAACAGGAAGGGAATACATTTTTAATGTCCAAATGCTTCCAGCTTATGGAAAATAAAAGACCACTCAAATGCGCATATTTTGATACCAACTTATTCGTCTTGAAAAATAGAGCATTTGATAACATTGCGCCAATGTTGTGATTTAATTAATAAACCCACAAAGTCAGTTTATTTGTCAGAAATTTTCGATTCGATTACATAATCTAACCATTCAATAGGACACCACCTGCTGCGATGAAACAGAGTCGGACTTGTGAATACCTATAGTTGTACATACGATAAATACCCGTTTCGTCGAAACAAAATAATAGGATTATATTTTTCAGTTGTATAAAGATATGATAGATTATAGATTGCAAATATTTATACCTGACAGATCCCCGACAGGTAATAGGAGTATGGAAGAAAAGGGCGTATACATCTGATTGTAGACTAACAAGTTTTAACTGCAAATGACCAGTTTTAATGAACAATCGCTCTGTGTGCTAGAAGTGTGCGTATTCAATTTTTCAAAGTCAAGTATTTGAAAACTAAGAAATTGCAGTGTTACATTTGTGAACATAGAGTTCGTCCTAGAGGATTTCGGCGTTGTGAGGAATTAAACGATCTTCCAGAGGGATTTCAGAATGCCGCTCGCCATCGTAAAGGGAAAAATAATTTGCATCAAATAAATAATATGGAAAATGGTGAGGTTATTCATATTAATTGTTATGAACGAAGAGATTCGACACATTGATAGCTATTACTGTACTTGCAAAACTGGAGTTTGAACACTTGGATGTTGTGCACATGTAGCTAGCGTGATTTGGTATTCAGGATATGCTAGACACCAACCTAATATTAGATATCCATCAACCAGATTACTAAATACTGTACTTGACGCTGCTGATCGAACTATACCTAATCATGAAGAAAACAATCATGAAGAAACAAAACCCGGCTTCGGTCATCCAAAAAAATTTAATGAAACAAAAAGGCGACTTTAGCTACCAAAAAAATATAAAAACCAAAAACCGCTAATTACCCCAGAGGTAGATGCGACTTTTTCGTAAATAAAAAAAAAAAAAAGTCGCAACATTGGTGCAATGTTATCAAATAATCTATTTTTCAAGACGAATAAGTTTGTATCAAAATATCCGCATTTGAGTGGTCTTTTATTTTCCATAAGCTGGAAACATAGTCCTTTATTTCAACAAACAGGGCAAGCTGAATAAAACCGTTTAAAAATTATACTAATTATCGAAGAACTGTTTCTACTAGGCAATTTGGTATTTAAGCGGATCGTGCTTAAAGCCGCGTTTACACCAAATGCTGTCAGCAAATGTTGGCCAGCTTTTGTTGGCAGCATTGCTATCAACAAATGCTGGCAGCAAATGTTGGCGAATTCCCTAGACTGATCAACATGTGTTGACAACATTTTAGCGCTTTGGTGCGTTTAGTTGCATTCGGACAACATTCTTTGATCTTTACCCACTACTGGTGGGTAAATGCTGCCAACACTTTTCGGTGCTGACAGCATTGTTGGCAGCAAATGTTGACGGAATTAAAAGTACGATTTTTGTAAATGTTGTCAGCTTTTGCTGGCAGCAATGTTGTCAGCTCCGGTGTAAACGCGGCTTTACTCAAACAATCTTTAAACAAAACTTGACTAACAATATGTAGTGAGCAATTTTTTCCGTGAGCTTACTCAACAGAAATATATCCATACATCTATTTTTGCTCTAAAAAATATGTTGCTTTTTTGTAGGTCAATTCAAATATAAACTTTCTCCATTACAAAGTATAATTAAGACAAATGGAATATTTTGAAAAACACGCCAGTGCATTTATCCGAATCGTGTAGCTTTCCGCATCTATTTTCACTGTTTTGGTCCAGAGACTCAGTTAAAACTGAAAGGATGGTAGTAAAATATTATCTGAAAGTTGGCATGAACTGAAGTGTTCGTCTGCAATGAAACAAAGACTTGTGAATATTGTGGAGTAGAAATACAGCGAGTATTTTCCACACTTTATGGTCCTCTGAACACTTTCTTTAGACAAAAATCCTCAAGAGTCCGGGTAAGTTTAAGCAAGTGATGTGAAAAATGTACATGTGATAGAGAAAATTCAATATCAGTGATGAGCTGATTTCAAATAAAAATATGGAACAACGAAAAAAAAGCAAATGAATAGATAATATATAGTTTGTTCCAAGATATTTCGTTTTGACTTATACCAACATGATTGATTCAAGACCAAAACCCACAGCAGGTTCCAATCGCTTTATTATTGTCAGCGAAGAATATTAAAAATTGAAGCTTAAATTATCATCAACAAACAATAGCAGAACTCTTCAAGGTTCATTGGAAATGTAACCCTATAAAACGTATGTGACATAAGCTAAAATCCAGAGTTACATCTGAAAACGATTTACCCTCATTGTGAGAGAATTCTTGTCCAACTTTAACTTTGAAGAACCGGTCTGTTATGAAGTCTGAAAACCATTTGTTGGGAGTACCTCCTATGCCAATATGATCGAGCTTTTTTAGAAGTCTACGTTTTGGCACTCTGTCAAAGGCTTTGGAAAAGTCAAGGTAAATTATGTCTAAAGGATGTCTGTCATCGAGTTCTCTAGACCAATCGTTGGTACAGTGTAGTTGGAAGGTTTGGAGGTCGGGATTACATTTTCCCGCAACAAAAATTCGACCATTTGGTCGGCAACAATGGATTCCATTACTTTGGAGATAATGGGTAAGAGGCTTGTCGGAAGGTAATTGTTTGTATCCAATTTATTGCCTTTTCAAAATACTGGGGTGACTGATGCTAGTTTCCAGGTTGGCGGAATGCAGCCTTCCGAAAATGAGGAGTTCATTATTATGGACAGCGGATATGATAGTGAGTGAGCACATTTTTTAAGGAATTATGCAGGAAATCCATCTAGACCTGGGGAGGAATAGGTTTTAAGATGTAACGGGCGTTCCAGAATTTGGTTTTAAGGAAAGGTGATATTGTGAAGTGGTGCTTCGATACGAGGTCCTAACAAGGCTGGTAGTGCATCATCGGGTGGTTCGTTTGTAAAAACATTAGCGAAAGACAAAGCAAGAGTTCCAGCTGTTTCGTAATCAAAGCAGATGCTTCCATCTTCTTGTTGTAAAGATGGGGGAGCAACTTTTGAGGAAAGCGATGTACGAATGTATTTATAAAACTTTTTGTTGCTACCACTGTTGATAGTGTTTTTTTCATAGCTTTGTCTAGAGGCAGATAGTTGCTGTTTCAATAGGCAAGGAAAGTAGAGGATGTTTTTTTTTCGCGTCTACATGTACAGACTATTCTAGGGCACCGTCAATATAGATACTGAGGAACTCAATCAAAAAGCTATTGTTGAGTTTGAGAGGCTGCAAAACTCATTCATAAAATACCAAAGTTTTCTCAGTGTTTAAAGAAAGCCCTTTCCAGTCAGACTAGGTCTCAATAATAATGATATATTTGCCTATGGTGGAATGTAAAATTGGTGGATCTGAACTACTCCTGATTAAAATAGTGCCATAAGAAGATAAAGTGAATATACCAGTAAGGAAGAAAGAGCATCTCTGCTTGGAGATATTTTAGAGCTAATATTCTCACTAACGTTTACGCTATAACTGTTTAGTTCGAAGGGGTCAAAGTCAATAAAATTGGATGAACGAGTTCTGTTCCTTGAATCATTGGTAACAGACCAAGATGGAATGGTTTTGATAGTTTTGTTAATAGATTTGATATAATTGAGTATGTAAGGATAATTTGAGAATCTTTTGATTCACATGAGTGATCTCATTTTCTTAGATGAAGTACGTGTGCCCTTGGTCATAGTATATAAACAAGGGATAGTAGGGTCACTCTAAGCTCCTCCCAGCTCGATGTCTATCTCACTCGGTGTCCGTCTCCGTCTCTTCTGGTATCCTGAAGTTCCAAATCGAGCGATAGACAGATACCGTGTGTCTTTTGTAGTTTGAAGGTACGAGTGGAGTTATTAGTATACCGGCAGTACTGTCTTTGCAGTGAATTATTTAATTATTATCACGGTATATTTTTTATTGAAAAGAAAATGCCACGAGTGTGTTGTGTGGACGGTTGTAGAAGTAGAGATGGGGTAAAAATATCTTCCTTGAGATTTTTTTTCTTACTGGTTTGAGTTACCAGGAGAAACTACCAATAAGATTTATTTGGATACATTTTACAATTATAGAAAAAAGGAATTTAGACTTTGTCCAAAATTAACTGACGAGCATATGTTTCCAAATAGTTTTCAGAGAAAGAAGGTAAAATATGCTTCTCAGATTTTCAGTCATTCTGTTGCAGTTGCCCTTAACACATATGTTGATTTCAAAGTTTTGCCTGCAGATGCCTGGATAACTGCTAAATTCATTGAAACAATGATTGATGTTTTCGATTCATTAAATTCGTGGTATTTGAATTATTTAAATGCATTTATGGAAATATGTTTGTAGCTAACTTCAATAAGCTAGCATGTACCTAATAATTGTATCGGAGCGACATTAAAAGATTTTTTTAAAAACGTATCATTTACACATCCTTGTGAAAATTTTCCTTTAAGTTATTTCTTATCTCTGTACACAAGAGTGCGTTTATATTATACAATTGAATTACTAATAATAAATTACAAATAATACACAATTTGTAATTACATATTAGGTACTTTTTGTTTTGCTTTATTTTATAAGTTTGGTGTAAGATTTCATTTTTTTTAATAAATGCAATTATTCAGCATTGTTTCCATATGCAAAACCAATTCTACCTATGTAGAATCTGGTATAATTTTTATTGAATGTTTCCTATTTTCATATTATAAGATATATTATAGTTAGTTAATCAATCATAATTAAATACAATTAAATGCGTGGCGAAGCAACATCGTTTTTTGGAATAAGTTTTCTAGCCTAACATACATTTTTATCAGCCCCCGCACCAAACACTCCGAAAATTCGTTTCCCGCCGATATCTCCCGAACTACGATCCCTAGAGAATTCTTGTTCAGACAAAAAATGAAGAGCAGTTCATTACCTACAAAAGTTGTCCCTACGATTTCTTTCGTTACACCAATATTTTTTGCAAAAATGGTGGTTGAAAAGTCTAAGTCTGACTCAAAAACTGACGCTTCTAGCTCAAAATCTGGAATGAGGGACCCTGAAAATACACCAATTTCTATGTTTAGGCCTCCAGGCATCTATGGTAGATGGCACCACCTTGCATTTTCGCAACCGCGAGATAATTAAGGCCATGATAAGAAATATGAAAATGATTAATCTCTCACCCACTCTCGGGGTCAAAAAAGTTATCGCTTTCTTCAAAATTGAGACCCTGGCCTGCTTTTATTGGACAGACCAATCCTAGAAATGATTGTGTGCGAAAAGGATTGGAAGTAGACGCTAAAACTGCGAAAATAACTTTCCCATTCTTCATTACCGAATACCTCTTCCTACACAAGCGATGAACTTCCACAGACGATACCTTCTCCAGGAACAAGTGGTGGTTGTCTTTCCTGGTCTTACTAACATTTATTAGGGTTTCTAGTCCTCCGGTAACGTTGTAACGTCTTCAATCAGAGCTTGATCACAAATAAAACACACGGGCGTACTAGAATCCTCTGCGACTTGCATTTTTCTACAGGAATGAACAATTAAAATGAAATTAAATAAAATGAACATTAAAAAAATGAAACCTCACCGTGTGCTCCAAAAAAAAGAAGCTCAAGAATTTTCAATATTTCCCTTTGTTTTTTATCAATAAAAATTTCAAAATTTATTATTTAGGTAATAATAACAATATAATTAATAATGACTTGAATTTCACTTTTTACACTGGAATACTACCAATTTATTCTTGAAAAATCACGGAAGAGATAGTGTTTACATGTAAAATTGTCAGTTGTTGACAAACAATGCAGCAGAAAGCATCCACGTGTACACGCACTATAGCAGACGCCGTCGACCACACTATAGATGGGTGGCGTGGCGGCGTGCGAGAATAAAATGGGGCATCCATTACAACAAATTTAGAGACAAATTTCTTTTTAATGCATCAAATAAAATACTTGGTACAGATATCAAAGGAAAGTTCAGAATGTTACCTTTCATCGGGTATGATGCTTGACCGGGATGAATTTTACTGTAAACAGAAAAAACTGCTCTAAAAAACTCAGAAGAATAGCTGTCTTCCCTCAGAAAGCTGGAAATTTCCCCGATTTTCCTGGAAGTCTAGGGGTCCGGGCAAAAAAAATTTACCATCGGCAAGAAGATATTCTAACCTTTCTCCCAATATCAATTATAAGCGGGTTTGACAGTTATTCATCGAGAAATTCCCGATAAACCAGAGCGCTCGGGAAAACTCAAGAAATCCACAAAAATCGCCTCTTGGAAAACACATTATTCAAAAAAATACGGGCGAATTATTGGTAGCATTGTTTCGGAGTGAATAAAGTACCCCCCAAAGAACCATTATCCAATAGGATTGGCTGAAATAACTCTTAATAAAAATAATATGAATAAATCCATGGAAGCATTAAAAATCTAGCAAAGACGAATTTTGGCCTGGTTTCCCAATGACCCAGGAGCACGAATTGAGTGGATAAAAACACGCCTTAGTAGCCACAGATCCCTTCTTTCACCCGCACTTTGATTCATTGAAAAATATTGATTTTCACGCTAGTTATTAAAAAAATAGTAATTTACTTGGGGACGTCATTCCCTCAGAGCGTGCTCTCTATAAGCCGGCCTGGAGCTCAATTTTGGGTCTGCGTTCGGGCCATTTATCTCGAAAACTATCTAATTTTTCGAAAAAATGCTAGGAATCATTTTTGTGGGTAAGGAACTGTTCTTTATTTTTCGTCTTAACAAAAATCTCCAGTGGTCAAATCTCGGCAGATATCGCGGGAAAACGGATTTTCTGGAATTTCAGAGCCATTTTCACACCCTTCCACAATGGTCAGGTACCTGACATTTTGGGGACTTACTGTGCCTACCATAACCTGCAAATTAAAAAAAAATTGCTCTCGTTGGACCAGTTGCCCATGTTGCCACCTTCGTATATTCGGCTAGTCTTTAGCAGCGCTACATGAAAGAGCCGACGAGGAGTGAACTCACTATTCCTTTGTTTATATACTATGCTTTGGTATACTTACCATGATTTGTGATGTTTGGTTTAATGAAAGCGAAGGGAAAATTATGTATTGGAACACCTCATAATCTCATTAAAAAAGTCGAAAAATCTTCAGAAAGATCAATCCAATTAGTTGCTCAGCATAAGTTATGAAATTTGGTGAAGTATTGTTAAGAGAAGATCCCCACCAGCTTAGTGTTCATAGTCAAAGACAAAGACTTCCAATTATATAAGATATTAAATCTGCTTAGTGGTAGTTATAATAAAAACGACGCTTGTGCAAAATGTATTTACTTGACTTCCAACACGTCATGATATTCAGATGATGTACTCCAAGCTTCATAGCTAGCTTTTTGTTTAGACTTGCAGTGAACAAATGAAGCCGTGCCGAAGGAAAGGTAATTCGGGTTTTGTTAGAATGTTTTTTGAACCATAGGTCTAGCTAATGCCCATTTTCGACCGATTCCTTAACAATGCCCGACTTTCGTCGAGATCTCTATGCGGCTTGCGGGCTTTGTGTCCCATCGTGTCACGAGTTTCAGCCATTAAGCGAATAAATTGCAGATAACAAAAGCTGATTGTTCATAGGACGTTTGTAGAATTTCTGTAGGTAGTTATCTCGAGGTTGATAATTTATATAGAAATGTATTTACGAGTCGGATCTATTTGTGGTTATTACTACTTCTATTTCCATATCATTACCTCCATCTATCAAGTGACATATATTGATGACTATTTCAGTAGCTTAAATTATTTGCTATTAGTTGGGTTAACTGCTTCTTTTTTGTTCATATTTTGAAATGTTATTGAACATTAGGAGAAAATTAATATGGTTACTTAGTGGCGCTCATTAAATGCAGAGAAAATTCTGAGATTAATTCAACTGGGTGATATTTGATTGAATAAGTTGCAGTTTATTTCTTATCAACCATCACCAGAACTTTATCTATTCATAGTCCACCCTTGATTAATTCGTTAAATTACAGTTTCCTGTAATATTGTCATATTTCATCAAGCGCGTTACCAATAGATATCGCAGAATAATAATTATTCTAACGCTTTTTATGAAGTTTTTGGTAACGCTCTTCATTAAATACGACAATATTACATGAAACTTCAATAAAACTTTATTGTTTTGATACCACGTGGGTAGGGGATCTCTGAAGGCACGAGGGTGCTGCCACATAGGGAGTCCCGTCAGTACTAAAATTTCTAATTCAGTGAGAACTGTAACGCCGTTAGTGGTAGTTGCAGATTCTTCCACATATATCAGCGCTGACATCCCAACACAGCATTGTTGTTGAATTCCTAACATTTATTTTTCTTTGTTTGTCATTGAAATATGTAAAAAAACGTCCCATTCATTGTATACTTTTTTATTGAATAAAATAAATAAACTTGATGATTATTGCTTTATTTTTCTCACTTCAGGCATTATATGGTAAATTTTTTGACATTTCATTTAATTTTACTTGACTATTTGATTATTATTGTGTGTGTGTGTGTGTGTGGTTGTGATATTGACTGCGGATCCTTGCGGTTGTTATTATTGTAATATCAATCATATCATAATGTTGAGTAACTTTAGATGGAATATCAAAAAATGGACCATAAATGTCATTTCGCAATAAAAGTAAAATTACAGTAATTTTGAATATGCCGCCATAAACTGTAAAATTACAGGAATCTTCTTTTTCGGCTGTTAGCGAAGTTCACAACCATCTGATTTGTGTTAGAGGTACTGACGGGACTCTCAAGGTGGCGCCACTCGTACAAATAGAGGGCGCCACGGGTCAGTTTCCCATCTATAAGTATTTTTTTATCTATGGTCTCGTTGTCAGATTTCTCGACCTTTGGTTTGCAGTTGGAGGTAAGGATGTCGCTTCCATCACAATTTTCACAGTTCCGTTACTGAAAGACATGTATTGGTTGTGATTTTGGTGTGTTTTCAGTCCGTGATTGGGCTTTTTGCTCGCGGACGAAGAACATATACCTTGTACTGATGAGGCGCTGATACGCCGAAGCTGGTCTACAAGTTATGTTGTCCATTCTAATTGCAAACAAAAAAGGTAGGTTTTAAAATATCTTGTAGACATACCAACCCCGTTTGACTTCGGTTATTCAATATCTGTCGGGGCCTATAGGTAGGGAGGTTGTTGTTGCTTCTTAGTTGAACGGTCAATGTCTTTGGAAAATATTGTTCAATAACTTCATAAGGCAATAGAATAATTATTATGCTGCGATATCTATTAATTGATTGATTGAGTGATTCAGCACCACCGGTCAGAGGCTTAGAATCCTCGGCACCTCAGCCTTCAGGATTTTTGTGCCATTGGCTGTGCCGTTTATATGAAGAGACCAGTAGCTTTTATCAGGCTCAACAGTCTTCACTAGGTCCTTCTCCCTCTTTGAGAAATCGTCCCTTGGATGCTCTAGTCCTAGGAGTCTATATCTTCAATGAAATAATACTTCACCGTCGAAGATAATTTGAGAGGCTGTTTCCTCCTTTTTCATGCACAACCGACATAGGGCTTCCCCCTATATATTATGCAGAACAATAAGATCGACTGTCAGTAACGTCATTCTGACATAGTCTATATACTTTGGCAAGTTTATCTGGAGCCATGAAAGGAATGCAGTCGAAAAAATTCGAGATTGCCACGTTTAACTATGAAAAAGCTTAAGTGCTAAGTATGTACTGATAATAATTAAAGAAGGGACTTTTTACTTTTTATTATTAACAATATGATTGAACGTTGATTCTTTAATGTGCTTGTTGCCTTGGATTTTTTCTATTGACATCATTTTTCAATTTATGGATATTAAAAGATGAACACTTTTCCAAATTTCTTATGGGCTTCTCCAAGATCTGGCAGCGTTGTACAAAAACCATAATTACCACACCCTCCGAATTACATAATTGGTGATTTTTATCGAAAGGCCTGACAAGCTGACTTCTTATGGGCAAGCGCGTGCGTGAGTTCTTCCCTCTTACTCCGTCAATTGTCTGATATTGATTTATCCAGTGGCGTTGGTATTGTCAGTGACCTTTGTATTTTAAGTTTTACTTGGTAAAAATAGGTACCGTACGCCATTTGTACGTTTATGACAGATATGCGCCATGCTTCCTCGCCTCTTACCGATGCCGCGTAGCTTCAGATAGACTTGCCAAACGTTTTTACTCGAGTATTGTCAAACAAAAAATAAGATTAACATTCCATCTGAATTTCATATACTCTATGTTTCAAGATTCCGATTTTGCCGCAGGCTGAATTTTGACATTATTCACTGTCCGATGAAGCCAGTTCTCAAGAAACGCCAGTCAAGTTATACCTAACTGATTTTGTGATTTTTTAACTTAAACATCCTACTCTTATTGGAGTAACCTGTAACATCGTATCTCTAACAATTGCTTGGCATGAAGGCAGATCCTTCTGAGTTTGCAAGAAGCCTCACTAGTTTCTTTGTGCATCATCCTGAAAGTCTCTCTCAGAATGTCAACAAGCCTATAGTTCTATTACGGATTAACTAATTGATGATAGAGCCAAGTAATCAAAAAGGATATAATTTATAGTTTCTTCTTCCTGTTCACAGCCTCGACACAAGGATGTGTTTGATAGTATCATTCTACGAAGAGGTTTGTTCAGTTTACAATGTCCAATGTCCAAGTCATCGTCAAGAATATTTTTGCCCGTAAACTGTCAAGATAGTGTAGTGAGCTGGTTTGCATTTTTGTATTTTTCTCCATCCCACCTTATTTGAACTAGACTTGCTACTACATGAGACTGTTACGTTGTCTAAGACTGTTTTTTGAATTGTCAATTGCAGATTTTGGTCGTATGAATCCACTCACAACACCTTTTTCACAAAGTGGAGGAAAACTAATTAACCAGAGGTGAAGTGCACAAAATCTTATGTTTTTATAATTTTTATTTCAATTTTTTGTTCTTTAAAATCCTCATTAGCTAAGATTTTTTTCTTGTGCTGCTTCACAATTTAGGTCACGAACGCACGAATACATTTTACAGTTTTGTTTACATTAGAAAATCCCTTCTTGTAAACTATACTTAATATTAATGACCACCGAAGCGAAGTGAACCTTTAGTAGCAAAACATGGAACAACGAATCCCGGCGTAATGCGTAAAGCTTGTCAGTGGAAATGTTACTATTTACCTCCTCCAGTAAATAGAAAAGGGAGTTTTTGTGTATAACCCTCTGCGATTCGTAAAGGAACTACACACAAATTGTATTCAGCTTATGAATATTAATTACATTATACTTTGTCATTAAAAACAAATGATTCATTATATTTTGCATCATCTTGATGTTTTTGTTTCAACGGGTGCTTATAAATCTAATCTGAAAAGTTTCTCGGAGCAAACTGCAAAGTTATTTGCCGTGTTGATACAAAAAGTTAATTAAATGTTGCTTTGGGGTATTGGGGTCCGTAAACGTCAGGCAAATTTTCGAAGAAGTTTCTACTTCTAACGATTACTACTTTGACGTTATTTGCTTGTTTTCCTGAGTATGTACTCTTCCGATTGGAATTATTTATGCATTTTTTTCGCTCACAGCCACAAAGTTCGATACCTGTCAACGTTTTTGACAATATTTTCAAGCAAAGATATTTTTTCATATGAGACAGGTTCTTTTATTCACCGGTAGATCCACCAATCGACCAGCTGCGTTTTTATATTCATTGGTGGATTGGAGATTGAAGAAATGACGCGTTCATTTATTACTGTTGCATCAACCAAAATTGCAAACCACTCCACCGTTGTATCGAGGTGGTGGATGAATTTGGTGGTTTACAAAATGACAGCTTAACCTCAAAAAACTAAAGGGGCCCACTCACTAGGAAGGAAGAATGCGCAGTTAAGTATCTGCATGTTGGCTGTGAAGTTAACGTGTACTTTCATATTTCCCACACACAGACACTTTTACTTGTTGAGTGAGGATGTGTGACAAGCGTGACATGCCGTCGAAAAAAGATCTTATACAGGGTGGGGCAATCTTCTGACATCGGAGGATTACATTGTTGTGGTGAGAGATAGAACTTCATAGTTTTGTGTGAGCTAATACAGTTACTGAGAGCACATTTTGAAAATACTTTCGATTCTACAGGGTAGTCCAAAACCACGTAGCAGCACAAACTTACATTTTTTTAAATGGAACGTACTATATTTTGTTCAAGAATCGAAAAGATCTCACCGAGAGCGTTACAAAAATATAGCACTCTAATGTATTATAAGGGTGTTTTACAAAGATATGGCCAAATATTAGCAAAAAATACCTCCTCTTTGACACTCTGCAGAACAGTAAATTAAAATAAATCAACCGGTCTTTGTGTTCAAATGTCATACACACATCATTGGCTGTGCTCAGTATTAATTATTTTTTCATCGGTGGCTTCTTTAATACAGGGTGAAACAAAACGCAAATCAAGCAATATCTCAAAATTTTTAAATGAATCACCCTATAAGTCTTTTTACAATTTGTTAGTACAATTAATAAACTTTCAAACGATGTAGTAAACTTAGGGCATTGGTTAATGGAAAATCGTAGATATTTTATGATAATGGTCAAAGCAAGTATTTTACATACACAAATTAAATGGTATTAAATTTTTACATGCAACCTCTTGTAAATTTTAACATTTCTAAGGCATATATTTCAATCGTAATTTTGGATGCATCAACAATATCTAATCAATGAAATAAAATGTTTGCTAATACCGTAGACAGCTGGAGTTACCAAAAATTTCATATTTATTCATGTTTCACTTTCAAGAATTGTTATTATAGGCTTGTTTGAGAATGGGCGAAACATAATCAAGCCATATTTTTGATTATATCAAGTGGGCTACTATCAAAATAGTATCTACTAATAAATGTCAAAGAAATGTTGCTGTATTCCTCGTTTGATTCGTATTCTTCGTTTGATTCAAACACAATAGTTAACTTGTGGTTCCAACAAGATGGAGCATCTGTATATCAGACATTTTACCGACAGGTGGATAAGACGTGGTGGACCAATTTCGTGGCCTCCTCGATCTCCAGATCTCACACCGATGGATTTATTTTTATGGGGATACATCAAGCAACTTGTGTATCAAACTTAACGCATTTTCTACAATAACTCCAGCTATGTTGGAAAGAGTAAGATCCTCGTTTTTGAAAAGAATTGTATGGAAGTAAATGATCGCCATTTTGAACACTTAGCATAAACTACTATACTTTTCATAGAATGTCAATGTTCATTTATGTAAATGTGAGTGTTCTTATAATGTTGGTTTTCATAATTGTTAGTTTCTCAAAAATAGAAAAAGTTGGAAAATGAATTACAAGCTTGCATTTTACATAACTAAGATATACTGTTTGTGGTGACTTGAGTAATTATTTCGTAAAGACTACAAACTGCTTTTATATTTATTAGTACCTACTATAATGACATTAGCCTACTTACAGTAAACAAAAATATTTCTTCCAACATAATTCCTTCTTTCCTTCCTCTAATGGTAAGAGTAGAAGTCAAAGATATTTTAGATGCATCCAAAATAACGATTAGAATTTATGCCTTAGAAATGTTAAAATTCACAAGATGTTGCATGTCAAAATTTAATACCATTTAATTTGTGTAAGTAAAACACTTGTTTTTGACCATTATCATAAAATATCTACGATTTTCCATTAACTAATGCCCTAAGTGTACTACATCGTTTGAAAGTTTATTAATTGTACTAACAAATTGTAAAAAGACTTATAGGGTGATTCATTTAAAAATTTTGAGATATTGCTTGATTTGCGTTTTGTTTCACCCTGTATTAAAGAAGCCACAGATGAAAAAAGTTATTAATACTGAGCACAGCCAATGATGTGTGTATGACATTTGAACACAAAGACCTGTTGATTTATTTTAATTTACTGTTCTGCAGAGTGTCAAAGAGGAGGTATTTTTTGCTAATAATTGGCCATATCTTTGTAAAACACCCTTATAATATATTAGAGTGC
>CAJUYG010003298.1:0-22400 GCA_910591675.1 Galerucella calmariensis
TTGTTATGCTGATGACAACAATATTTTAATTATTGAAAATAATGCAGATACACTAAAAATATCGACTGAGAGAACATACGATCAAGTTGTAATGTGGTCGGAAAAAAATAATTTAAAATTAAACACCACTAAAACTACTGTGGTGTTATTTAATAATAATGGTCAATTTTTACAAGACCAGTTGTTTGAAAACACTAGTTTTCCTATTACAACTACGGACAACACTTAGATATTAGGAATAACTATAGACCATGGCATAACTTGGAATGTACATATTGACAACCTCTGTATTAAATTAAGAAAAAGTTGCTATAGTCTTAGATTTCTTGCCAACTATTGTAGTGAAAGCACACTTTTAACACTTTATCATGCCAATTTTCACTCTCATTTGAAATATGGCATACTTAATTGGGGTACCTGTTCTACCAAGCAAAGAGTTTTTATTATTCAAAAATATGCAATTAGAATTATTGCAAAGCTGCGAATTCGCGATTCATGTGGGGAGTTTTTTAAGAGATTTAGAGTTCTTACACTAGCTGGAGTATATATTTTGGAAGCATGTGCGTATATTCATAAGAATAAGTCAATATACGTTGCCGAGCGTGCTTCTCATAACTATAACACTAGGAATAAGGGTCAATCAATTATTAATACCTAGGCACCGGACGACACTTTTTGAGAGGAATGTGGAGTATCTGGGATGTAAGTTGTATAATACTTTTCCAGGCACCATAAAGAATAGTAGCAATCTACACAATTTTCAGTGTAAAGTAAAAGAATTTTTGTTGGACAAAAATTGCTACACAATAGAAGAGTTTCTAAAATAATATCTTATTTTTGACTAAGACACCAAAAATATGTTGTTTGGTAGATTCTTTTTTTTTATTTACTATTTGTTGAAAATTTATTTTATGTATATGTTTATTGTATATGATTTCATGACCTGTTTCACAATAAGTGTTGTATAATTTCTTTGTACAATTTTTTTTTATTTGGTGAAATAAATTTTTTCTATTCTATTCTATTCTATTTTTATACTCAGCAACTAGAGAAATCAGCGTCGATTCTTCAAATGCACTGAAATTTGGAGTACCTACACTTGTTTCCTTTATCTCCCATCTTTTCACTTCCAAGAGAACACACAAAATGATATTTAACGCCAAGCACTCTTTTGATCATTGACTGTCTTTCAAGCCAACAGTATTGATAAAATTCTCGAATGTTACTAGAGATTCGGATAACCAACATAAAAATATTAATTTGACTGTGGTTCAACTGATCACAACACGAACATCTTTCGTACAACGATTGATTTATTTGTCTATGGTCAACATGTGAACCTGGTTCAGTTGATCAATTGGTTAACTACGTTACATACAACTGGCCCTAAGCGAAAGTAAAATTCGTGGAATAGGCACACGATGCCTGGAATCATTAATCAAGTTTGGGATTCAATAACTTGAGATTGAATGGTCTGAATTGGACGTTCGAAACGCCAAAAGTTGTGTTTTTCCAAGTCCTCCAAGTAGGTTTTTTCAGATTCCAATTAAAATTGAAAACCGCACAGATATCTTAATTGTTACTAAGGTAAAATTTCAACCAATTTTTTAAACCAACGTATGAGTCTGAGAGACATAAAAAATTGTTGATTGAATCATTGCATATGATAGCTGTAACCTTCTAGTATTGTGTGAAAACATTATCGTGAGTTCAAACAATTTTTTGTAGCATGAATAAGTCTTTATTCTAACAATGTCTATTTCTTTTACCTAATGTTTATTAACAATCAGATTACTCAGCAACTAAATGAGATATCGAAACTGCTTTTCTTGCGCGATCGAAATTAATTGTTTATTTACAGCATCGGTTGTCAGGACGGTAGGTTGTGTTTACTGGTTTTCAGGTCTCAAGGGGCCCACTCACTAGGAAGGAAGCGCGAAGGCTTGAATGCGCGTGTTACGGGGTACAGTGAAAATGTTGTGTGTATGGCTTTCCGCCGTTCGAAATTTGGAATGCGCAATCCGCTTGGTCGGAATCAGGATAGTTTTGATTTTTAGCGTGTGCAGTGCTCATCGTACGGGGAAGAACGACGAAGAACGGAAGTGTATATGCAACAAGTCTGTGCACGTTTCATATTTTTACCAGTACTGTGTCGGGTTCAATATTTTTATATTGGACATTTTTCCCAAAAAATGAATTTCTAGAACTTTACAGAAGTTATCCCTGTTTATAGCAAATAAAAAATAAAGAATACAGTGATCGCAACAAAACTTTCAGATCTTCGTAGCTCCTTCCAGTTGCCAAAAATCGTAATGTAGCAGTGAGTCTTCCATGTGGCGATATAGCTTGCCGCATAGTGTTTTCTTTTTGTAATGAAGGAGCAACTAGAGATAATAATTCAAAGTACGTGTCTTGATTTATTCTAAAGTAATTATGCCAATCTGAGGGATCCAGTCGCAATTCCTCCAAGAGATTAATATGAGAATACGTAGCCCGTTTTTGTAACCAAGTCTTTACCCATTTTGACCGAGGTTTTCGTTTAATAATTCACTTTTCCTTAATAACTACACACGCCACTGCCATTAACATAAGATCTTTTTTCGACGTCATGTCACGCTTGTCACACATTCTCACTCAACAAGCAAAAGTGTCTGTGTGTGGTAAATATGTAAGTACACGTTTACTTTACAGCCAACATGCAGATACTTAACTGCGCATTTTTCCCTCCTAGTGAGTGGGCCCCTTAACTCGTCGGTGAGTGATTTACTTACCGTTCAGACGTCGGTAAGTAAATGACTTACCGACGTCTTAGCCCTACATATACAGGGTGTTTCAAAAAAAGGTAACACCGTCTCTAGGATAGGTAAAAAACTGAAAAATAATTGGGGTTTGCTTAGTAAAATTTTTTTCTAACGCCATCCGTTTTCAAGATAAAGGGCGTTGAAGAAAATAAAAAATTACACATTTCTTACGATTTTGCCGAAACTACTGGCACCATTGTAATGAAATTTTATACGAATATGTTTTGGAAGCTGATATATCCCATGAATTTGTTTTTATAGCTAACTCTCATAGAGGGCGCTAGTTACACGATTCATACAACGTATTATTCAACATAACTTTTTTTAGGGTAGAATTATTAGTCAAAACTCCAAGTGAACATAAACATCGTTCAATTCTACACCAAAAAGGTACTCTTGGTAAAACTCGATATTATGTACCGTTTTCGGAATATTTTGATTTGAAAATTATGAAGTAATAACCGCTCCTCGTATAAGTTAATGATAAATTTATTAATTAAAAAAACTTACAATAAGAAAATTAAAATAAAGACAAAGAACATAACATAAAATTCAATTAGAGTAAATGTTCAAAATGTCCTCCGTTTTCACGAATACACAAGTCTATCCTTTTTTCTAAAAAATCCATTAATCTTCTTAACGGTTGGGGATCATCTATGGTGTCATTAAAGTGACGTTTAATTCTGTCTATTAATTCTTGACGAGAATTCACCTCTGTAGCATAGACTTTTTCCTTAATATACGACCAGACTGTGTAGTCCAAAGGATTAAAATCGCATGACCGAGGAGGCCAATGAATCGGAGCTTCTGCACCTCTACCAATCCATCGATTCCAAAAATTGTTACTCAACCAATTACGACACCTTCTATCAAAGTGCGGTGGAGCTCCATCATGCATAAAAAATAATGATGTTCGCTCATTTATCGATAAATCTTCTAATATCTCAAATAAGTGATTATTTAAAAAATCAAGGTACATATCACCACTTAAATTTCCAGGTAGAATATGATAACCTATTAATCTGTTACCTAAAGTTGCTGCCCATACATTAACTTTAAATGAGTGTTGGTAATGTGATACCCTTTTGGCTTGTGGATTCTCATCACACCAGTAGTGTGCGTTATGGGAGTTAAACATACCTTGTCGCGTAAAGGTCCTCGTCCGTAAAAAGAATACATTTTAAAAAATTTGGATTGAGGGCTGTTCTTTCTCGCAATGTTTCACAAAAATCGACTCTAACCGGTAGATCGTCCGGCAAGAGTTCTTGAACTTGTCTGTAATGGTAAGGATGTAGCTGCTGCTCTTTAAGTATCCGCCAAGTATTTGAAGAAGATGTATTTGTTTGTCTTGCCATATTCCTTACACTTAATGTTGGATTTTGATCAACTAAATTTAAAATAATATTTTCTTTATTAATTGTTCTTGTTGTTCTTGGTCTTCCTGAATTTATTTTCTTTGGTCTTACATTCCCAGTTTCTCGACAACGTCGTTCAACTGCTCTAAATGTTTTTTTACTTGGTAAGTTTCTTCTAGGACACTTTTCTGCATAACGCGTAAAAGCTGCACTAGAGTTTCCTAAACACTCGCCTAAAGTTAATAACATGTCGGTGTATTCAACATTTGAGTACATTTTGTTTAACAATATCTAATTTTACAAATAACAAGGTTTCAAAACTCTATTTATTGTTGACTTATGGTCATAACAATCAATAAATGTCAATTTTACATGGCAAACTTAGAGAAAAGCGAACTTTATCATTAGTTTATACCAGGAGCGATTATTACTTCATAATTTTCAAATCAAAATATTCCGAAAACGGTACATAATATAAAGTTTTACCAAGAGTACCTTTTTGGTGTAAAATTAAACGATGTTTATGTTCACTTGGAGTTTTGACTAATAATTCTACCCTTAAAAAAGTTATGTTGAATAATACGTTGTATGAATCGTGTAACTAGCGCCCTCTATGAGAGTTAGATATAAAAACAAATTCATGGGATATATCAGCTTCCAAAACATATTCGTATAAAATTTCATTGCAATGGTGCCAGTAGTTTCGGCAAAATCGTAAGAAATGTGTAATTTTTCATTTTCTTCAACGCCCTTTATCTTGAAAACGGATGGCGTTAGAAAAAAATTTCACTGAGCCAACCCCAATTATTTTTCTGTTTTTTACCTATCCTAGAGACGGTGTTACCTTTTTTTGAAACACCCTGTATTTAAGTGGTCCTAAATAATATATTACTCCATTCATTACACAAAAGGAAGAAAAAAATTAAAAGATTTATATTTTTTTAATGAACAAAACCGAACAGAACAATATAAAAAGTAATAAAGTAATAAAAACAATTTCACCAAAATACAAATTATATTTTAAACTGATCGAGAAGTATAAATGTCACTTTTGGCATTTCGTTCATTTCGAAGAAATTCAAAATATTTTCTTCGAAATTTATTCAATAAGATCGCGCAAAAAATGGTATAAGCATCTCGAACGTTAAGGGTAATACCGGTCTCCAACAAAATTGGAGGCTTCGCTACGCTCTGCCTCCAAACATTGCTGTCGACCGGTAAACAACCCTAACCGTTCTTAAGACTCAATATACTATAGTGCATCCAGTTCCTGAATGAATAACATATTATGAGACAAATATTAATTCTTATTGCTTCGTAAATTGCATTAGTATTTTGCGTCTCAAAAACAGCTGATTTTTAATTTTCTTTTCAATTATTCATCGTCTGTAGCTGCAGTGATGGGAATTTTAACATTTTGAACCACGAAATTGTATTTTCACGCAAATTTCACGCTTCATAACTTTGCTCACATACATATGCACGATAAACCTAATACTTTTCGGAAATAGGCACATTTTTGGTTGTTTTGGCTATAGACTGAAAACCGGTGGAGGCAACGGATTATTATTAACCATGATATTCTTAAGGGATATCATCCAAAATCTCGCCTACTTCTTTCACATCTATGTTTTGATAGTCCGCCTGGACTGTGGGGTCTTGTTATCGGAAAGGGTTTGAGCTCTTTCCCATTATTGACACTTCATTTGAGTAAGATCATTATCCAGAATTCCACTCGCTCCAAATTTTATTTGTTTTTGTCATGTTCCTTGCCCCCACAATCAAGTATTCACTTGTTGTTCTTAAGAAAAAGTTTCCTTCGTTCATTATCCTGTTGGGATTGAATGTATTTCTCATCAATTGCTGGAATCCTGAAAAATGTGGGAATAGGAGAAATTATACTTTAATCGAATGACAGACAACTCGGACTCCACTATCTAAGAGACTGACCTGACCTGAGATGGGATAATGACATACAGTGAAGCCATACAAATATTAACCGTAACAGGGTCGTATTTATTTTGTTGGCTAACAATCAATTATCACCTTTGGTTCATTATTATCATAAATTACTTCTTTTTCATTGGGTATAGTACGGCTCTACACGGTGAAATCGAGAAGTTTTGTGGTTTTATTGCATCTCAAACCCAAGTCAAGACAGTTTCTAGGATCGTGAAAAAAAAACTATACATGATAACGGTCGAGAGACAACCCGACCCATACCAAATTACCAACAATTACCTTTTTGTGGTTGGGAGCCAAATCACATAAACAGGCTATCTAATGTACAGGGTGATTCATTATAAATGTCCCAGCCCCTACCATAGTTATTATTGTATAAACAAAAAAAAATTTTCAAATAAAAGTTGTGTGGTTATGAACTAATTTTTTTATAACGTTAACAGAAGTACAGTGGCGTACATAGTTTGGGGGACACAAAAAGATAATTCGTTTTTTTAACCAAGACACCCTATATATTATTGAATTTTTGAAAATATATTTCTGTTCTGATTTCAAAAATATACCATGTCATACCCGTATCTTACACCGTTCTTTAGATATTGAATAAAAGTTCTGGTCAACATTTAATTAAAATTACAAATAATAGATAACGAATATAACAGAGATAACTTCACAATTATAAATAAATAATAACTTATAAAAGTTGTTCGAAGTTTCCACCATTATTTTCAATACCTACATAATTGAAAACGTCTGATTATATTTTGAATTGTATCACAAATGGCTTGATTGTTTACATTTAGATTATTTATTTCTATTTGAATTCGGTCTTTAATGACTTGAATACAGTCATTATTATCATTTATTTTGTCTTTTAAAAACCCCCAAAAAAATTAGTCCATAGGGGATAGATCCGGACTGTTAGGAGGCCATAATATGGTTCCATTATTCCCCATCCACACTTGAAATACATTGTTCAAATGCTCTTTAACAGGTAGGACATTATGCGGAGCTGCCTCATCTTGCATCCAAATCATATCCTGAAGTTGAACGTCCAAAAAATTCTCTACAAGAATATTTCCAACTTCATGAAGAATCATTTCCAGATAGGTAACTCCAGTTAAATTGAAATTATAAAATATGGGTCCAACAATTTTGTTTCTGAAAATTCCACACCATACACTAAGAGTTTTTCTTCCTGATTTTTTTATTGGTTTTATCAATATTTTTCTATTCTCCTTGTTTTCCCATGAACTACGATTTTTCTTATTAAGAACTCAAAAAAGGACGATTCATCGATCCATAATCTTTTAGTCAAATAATCAGGATCTTCATCTAACTTTTGGAACATTTAACGGCAAAACTCAAACCTTTTCCTTTTATGAGCCTCTGTCAAAACTTGTACGGGTAAAATTTTATATGGTTTATAATTGTCAGTTTTCAACGTACGTTGTATTTTAGAGTAACTCATATTCAAATGAGCTGCTGCATTATTTATACTACATCCAGAATTTTTTGAAAAATAATATAGTGTTTCAAAAAACTTCTCAAGAATTCCTATAAGAGGGCTTACCTTCGAAATAAAGCTGTATATCCAATTGATCTCCGTTGTTTGCATGAACTTGTCGCCTTTTCTATTAAAACCACCGATATTATTCACCTGTTGGTAAATACGTCTGAACGTATTGTCTGCGAGTATTGGACGATTTGGAGACAACTCCCTGTATGCTCTTTGCGCTGCACGTTTATCTTTATTATTTCCTATATAGCAAGTGATTATTTGAATTTTTTCTCCTACACTGTAAACCATTTTGAAGGTTTCAATAATGATGACATTAAATAAACATGACAGTTGTGATTTTCATAGCTTTCTTTGATAATATTGACTTTTCAATATTTATAGTATTATTTATCCTCTAATATCTTAAGAACGGTGTAAGACAGGGGTATGATATGGTATATTTTTGAAATCAGAACAGAAACATCTTTTCAAAAATTCAATAATATATAGGGTGTCTCATTTAAAAAAACGAAAAATTTTTTTGTGTCCCCCAAACTATGCACGCCATTGTACTTTTGTTAACGTTATAATAAAATTAGTTTATAACCACACAACTTTTATCGAAAAAATTAATAACTATGGTAGGGACTGGGACATTTATAATGAATAACCCTGTACTACCTGCCAAAAATTTGATTCTCAATACCCATCTGTGAATTTGTTTTTGTAACAACTTGTGTTCCACAGCCTTGCTGTTCCATGAAAAACATTTGTAATCAAATTTATAATGAATATTAAATATTTGAAGACTTTAGTTTTTTTTAAGTAAATCCGAAGGTAAATAATGTGTACCTGCGTCAAATCTAAGATTGTGTCAAAATGTGACTTTATTCCATATCATTATTATTTCATTATTTACTCTGGTTATCGCATAACACAATGAGTTTTCGTTAAAAAACATTCGTTTGACTACTTACGAAATTTCTGTCCGCATAAATTATATACAATGGAAAAAAATCGTAGTAAAATTTTTTTGTTTCTGTCAGTTATAACAGGTAAGCTACAAACATTATAATTTTGTTCACTATTGTTACGGTAAGTACCTGTATAACGTGAACGTATCTTCTTGCGTAAAATATACCAATTTCTGAGTGTTGAGTGTTAGGGCAACACAACGTACCTATCTAAAAGTCACGTTTTGGTTATGCTTGTCAACTATCGAATGTTCGTTAGATTAACCCATTAACGCCGGACTTTTGTCTCCTTTTTATCAAATATTTTCCATTGTTTTGGAAAAGGGCGCACTATTGAATACCTGTAGTCAATGAAAAGGAACGTAGAACAAAATTGGTGAGAAAATGGATAAAAGAACGAGATCAATATAGACATAATATGTCGTTACTGTAACTCTACGTCTCTTACACAATAGGAAAAATTGAACAACATTTCCAAAGATCAATTCATATCCTACAATTATTGTTGAGACTTTCCCTCTAACACTTATACTTTTTGAGATATAGGACGTTTAATGTAAAAATGCAGACAATCGGCAGGTGATCCAGCAGCTCTGAGGTTTTTTCCGTAACCGTTTTTTTTTGCAGTCTTTGTCGGAAATGTCTGTCGTGGGGGAGTATATCCATATTTAAGTGAACCTTGTCTTACAAGGAGTCGGTAGATGTTGAAACATGAGAATGAAGAGGCTCCACAGTCGTCTTCGTGTTACTCCGAAAGAGGTAATGAGGATGGAGAAAAAACATCGACTATGATTGGATTTCCACCGTCTCCGAAACACTTGGTAGCTGGTTGAAATTCTAAATTCCTATTTGTTTTATGCTATTTATGAAAATTGACAAAATATTTCCTTAAAATCGTCTGAGCAGTTTGTTTGATCACCGCAGCGTCAAGAACTGTAACACATGTATCCATTTTAAACAGAAACGACAGTAACCTTACTTTTTGTATATACTCAACAGTATCTAGTCAAAAAGTGAACATAAGTTAGGATAGAAACTTGAAGTGAGAACTGAAACTATCTAAATTGTTAGAGATTATTGTAATGGTAAAATGGTATAGTTTATGCGTTTATGGTATCGCAATAATAGGTAATTTTGCTAAAGACAATATTTTGTTCTATACGCAAAAGTATAATTTAAGAGAACTGGGAGAAAAAAAGGGAACAATGTTGTTGAGAAAAACCAGAGATAGTTAAAAAGGACTAAGCTTATTCGAAAAAATTACTGATAATATACAGAAAAACATGAATCCATTTGATATTTACATGAAAAGAGGAAATGCAAATAAAAATAAGGTGAGAACATAAATTGAAACAAACATGTACTACAGCTGAAAAAATGTATGCTTGCCAATTATTAGTGCACTTCACTAATGTAGGGGTTATTGAAACTATTGAAGATATTGAAACTATTGGTGAAACTAATTTTTCAAAAATATTCAGCTAACTACTTCCAATCTGGGGCGCTTGTGAGATAACAAGTGCAGTGAGTGGCTTGTGCAAGCTCAGTTATAGATATATATCTTGTATAGTTACTCATGTATTTTACTATTTGCACTGTGTTTACTTCATTAGGACATAAACTTTTGTAAATTGTAATTTTTTATTGTTAGAAATTAGGTACTTGAAAATTTATTTCCTTGTATGGCAAAAATTGTTTATATATTTTAAATTGAAAACCTGTAAGTGATTTAAAGCAACAATTGGACTGTGCATTTTTGGTAAGTACTTGAGCATCAAAATTTCGTTTGTTGTAGTAAAGTGTACTGAAATTTTCTTTTAGATTATATTATGTCGGATTCAGAACCCAAAGATTTCTCACATGGTGCAATGATAAAAACATTTAAAAGTTCAACCAATAATTATTACTTTTTTGTACGGCCGTCATCGTACAAAAAAGTACTTTTTTGTCCGCTCACGGCCGTACAAAAAAGTGGCGTCTGTGAAATCATACTCCAACATCATGAATTGACGTTAATAATGTCTACTTTTTTTGACGTTTGCGGAAAAAATGGTTATCCAAAATGGCCGACTTTGTCTCTTTTATTTATTATGGGAGATGTAGCACACGCTCCTTCCTTACTACTTTATGTTCTAAGTATGGAACGGATTGAAGATGATGCATTGAGTTACGTGTATTTGTAGCTCATCCACACTTATGTCATGGAATTATCATGACTGATCAACATCCCTCACCTCACACCTGAACCACGAACTGTCAAAGGAGTCAGCAACCAATAAAACAGCTTGAACTCGAGATGTATGATTGGTTGTTATTGTTACGCCATCGGATAATATGGTAAAGGCTTTAAACTGGCACCCCCTTTCATGACTAAGAATTTGAATACATGGAGTTCGATCTCCTCATATAGTCTCAATGGTCCTATAGCTCATAAACACTAGAAACATGACCTCCCCATAAAATTTACTGGAATGGGAGGTTGCTGGAATGTGTTTTGGAAAGAAAAATTGGCCAGCCTCAACAAAGATCTACCTACGGAGACAACTCGACTACACCGGTAATTTCGGCTGGCCAAATTTTGTACCTGATCTTAGGTATGTAAACTCAGGTGCCCTGATGCCACGAAAGTGGAAGTTCTCATGATACTTCATTTGAGAAGAATTACCTAACATTACCGCAGCTTTCTAATTCACGCGGCAATTTTTCCAACACTTCAATCAGCTTCCTTTTCTTCCTCGCTTCCTTCCTCCTCCTTCGATCGCATAGTACGAAGGCAAGGCATGCGCGAGGAGGATAGTGTACGTAGTAGGCGACTGCTCATCTCTTCAAAACATTTCGTCAATGGCGAGTCCAACACGCCATTTTCTGTTGGGCTGCAGTCAGGTTAACATGGCTATCACTATTGATTCTCTCGCCAAGTGTGAATTGCGAAGTGTTAATCGTTTCTTGCAAGCAGAAGGTAACAGTGCAGCGGAAATCCATCGCAGACTCAGTCGAGTGTATGGAGAAGGCTTTATGAGTGATGGTGTTGTTCGTGAATTGTGCCTAAGTTTGAAGATGGCCGAACTGATGTCCATGATGTAGGGGGTCGAAGACGCAAGTCTGTGGACGACCTTGTTCAACGAGTTGACCAAGTGATTGAGGAAAATCGAATGTTCACCATAAGTGAATTATCTGTGAAATTTCCGGCAGCTTTGACATTTCTTGACCGTTACAATACTGATGGAGGAGTTTTTTGAAATTAATTGTGACAGGTGATGTGACATGGGTTCAATGTGATACGCTCGAAAAGAAACGACAATCACAACAATGGATGCACACAAATTCTCCAAAGCCCACAAACGAATCGTACCGTAAGCAAAACGAAGTGAAGAATTGAAGCGAAAAAGAGGAATAAACCTCCCCTGTAAAATCTGACGCGCTCGAGTATTTCAAAAGTACTTTTTTTGCATTTTCAAAAATTTGTCGTAACTTATCGTCACGCCGAAATCGTCAGTTTTTTTAAAGGGAGCTTCCTTGGGGCCTACTAAACACCCCTTCCGAAAATCTGATGCGCTCGGATTAATTTTTTTTCCGGATTTTTGACTACTTTATATGCCTACCCCCACCACGCAAACCGGCAGATTAGTATACTGTTGTTAGAATGCCCAAGTAACTGTTTTTTTTTTAACATTTTTGAAAAACCGTTCACGCCATACTCACTTCTAAAATGGTTTTCACCATTCAAACTTTTCTTTTCCAAATTACTCTTTCCCGATTTTGATGTGTCTCGACGGCGCTCGAGAATGTCGCCTTTTAGCGACCTTGCCTCCCTGACTATTATGGCAACTGTTTCTCGGGACCAAAAAGGTGTTCTGCTCCATGACAATGCTCGTCCTCACAGCGCGTGAGTATTCAAACGTCTCCTTCAGAAATTTGAATGGGACATTTTTGAACACCCGCCATATAGTCCCGACCTAGCGTCAAGTGACTTTCATCTTTTTCCCGAACTGAAGCAGTGGCTTGGGGCCAGCGCTTCCAATATGACGTGGAACTGAAAACACCGTCACAACTCACTTTCAATCATTAGCGGCAACATTTTATGAGAAGGGTATTGCAAAGCTTGACCACAGATATGATAAATGTCTCGATCGTCAAGGTGATTATGTGGAGGAGTAGCCTGCATTGTACCTTACTTCTGATAATAAAATCTTTTATGTATGTTCACCCGTCTTTTCTTTATATCCTATCGGAGAATGAAAAAAATTCTTGAGCGGTAGAGCTCACGCCTGACCCCTTCCTCAAGATATGTTCCACGGTTGTTGATACTGTTGTTCTACTCGAGATCAAATCAAAAGAATCTAGCACTTTATGCTTTTCATATCAAAAAGTTAATATTCAACACATTGTCTCGTATAAAAAATTGATGTAGAAAAGGGAAAGCTTTTGATAATTGTCTTGGTTTCACACTTTTTAATGATCATCACTTATTATTTTCAGTTAACTTGATGTCATTTACTGCCAACATTGGATTCTCCTGGACCTCTCCATTTCTTCCAAAATTGAATGAAATAGGTTCTGATGGAAACCCTCTACAAAAAGAAATAACAGTTTTGGAAGAATCATGGATAACGACGATGTTAAATGTTGGTGCATTATGTGGACCACTTTTCACCGGTCAAATTTCCAGGAAGATAGGGAAAAAAATGACCCTGGTTTTATTTACCGTACCAGTTTTTTTATCAAATATAATTTTAATATTTGCAAATAATGTCTTACACTTTTATATCTCTAGATTTCTTCTAGGTATAGGTGTAGGGTGTGTATATTGTATCATCCCCCCCTATGTTGCTGAAATATCCGATGTACCTAATAGAGGTAAGACTGGGGTATGCATTTCATTGATGAATCTCCTAGGTCATATGACTGTGATATCAATTGGTCCTTACGTTTCAATAAGGACATTCGCCTTCATCAGCCTAATTCCTACTGTTTTATTCATTGTTGTTTTTGTCCCATTTATACCTGAAAGTCCCTATTACCTTATCGAAAATAATAAAATAGCACAAGCTGAGAAATCTTTGAAAAAGTTCCGACAAAATTCCGATGTAAAGCTCGAGTTAATGGAAATTACTGATAGTGTCAAACTAACTAAAGTGGAAGGATCCTTTAAGGATATTTTCAAATCGAAAGTAGTTTTGAAAGGACTTTTGATCTGCGTTGGTTTGATGTTATGTCAGCAAGTGAACGGTTGTCAACCGTTGAACGCATATCAACAAGAAATATTTGAATCTACCGAAACTGGTTTACCGAGCGAAGTTTCTGTTATGATTGTTGGACTTTTCCAGTTTATCCCGACCATTCTAATAGTCTTTATCGTGGACAAAGTGGGTAGGAAACTGCTCTTACTAATATCCTATTTTGGTTTGCTTGTTTCGTTACTGAGTCTTGGTATTTATTTTTCCTTGAAGCAACAAAACCTCAACATCGATAGTATTTACTGGATTCCATTAGCAAGTTCCTGTTTATTCACGGTTTGTTTTAAACTTGGTGCTGGTCCTATAGCGTGGACATATGTCGGTGAAGTTTTTCCATCAAATTTACAAATTTATATGAGTGCTATTGTAACATTTGCCATGTTAGTTTTCAGTTTAATCATTACTTTCATATTTCCTATTATGTTCACTTCTATAGGTATCCCGTGGACCTTTTGGATTTTTGCTATTTGTACCGCTGCATCTATAATATTTATAGTATTCGAAGTACCGGAAATAAAGGGAAAGTCCTTTCTCGATATTCAAACAATGCTTAAGAAATAAACAAAATTTTAGTTATCGAGTTTTTATTTCTATAAACTTAGCTCATCCATGCATTTTACAGGGTGAATAAGAAAGTCTCCTGCCGAACGCAAACTACAAATGCTGTTATCTATGTCATCTAACCCAATTTACCTCCATTCAAAAGTCCCACCTAAATGAGCTATCGCCCTTTGAAGATTTCCAGCTCTCCCAAAGTATTTCAAGAAGATGGCTAACTAAAAATGCTTATCCCTTATCTTATTTGATACCTCCATTCCTTCAACTTTTCCGCTAAACCTTAATCCCATTCCTCCCTGGCTAACGAAGCTTCCGTAGTGCGATACTTCCTTATCAAATTTCAGCAAATACGAAACAAATCAAGCATTGATAAGAACAGCATTCCAGGAAAAAGTGTCCAAATTTAGTCAATACTTACAAATCTACACAGACTCCTCGAAAATGGCCGTCATTAAAATTAGGCTACCAGAAATGGCAAGTGTATACTCTGGAGAACTGTACGCAATATTTCAAGCCCTTAATATGCTAAAAACCACGAACCAAGTCATTTTTCGATCATTACGGACTCTCTAAGCTCTGTTGAAAGCATTCACCAAATGTACTCCTCGAATCTCTTACTACAAATTATCAGAAGAGAGCTGTTCAATCTAGAAGAAGCTCATAAAGATATTCGTTTCTTATGGGTTCCGTCACACATAGGGATAATCGGAAAGGCAAATCTTGAGGCTAAAAATGCAACTGAAGATCCAAATTGCACTTTAGTGTCAAGAACTACTGTGACATACTGTAAAAACTTTTTCAAACAGTTAGTCATCAAGTACTGGCAAAACTGCTGGTGTCGATCTCATTCCAAACTGAGGAGAGTTAAGAAAAGTGTAGCTGCCTGGAAAATCCTACCAGCCAAAAGGAGAGATTAAATAATATCAACTCGATTTAGAATTGGACACACTCGCTTCTCTCACGGCCACCTGATGTCTCATTCTGCGGCACCCATATGTGAAACATGTCAGGCTCCAGTGTCGGTAGTGCATGTGCTAGTGGAGTGTACCCGTTTTGCTTATCAAAGAACGCTGCAAAATATACCAAATAAAATCACAGACATTATCGGTGGAAACTGTGACGTTGAAAAATTGTTATTTTTCCTGGAAGCGATTAACTTACTGTATCAAATTTGAAAATCCTATTATGTATATCAATGTATATGAATTTTATGTTAATTTATTGTTGGGCGCTAATAACCCTAGGTGTTGATGCGCAAAAAATTTCAAAATAAAAAAAAATGCACGTCAGATAAAACTGGTACACCCCAATGTTAACCTAAATGACAATCAGTCACATGTGTTGTGTGTGAGGTTGTGATATTGACTGGGGATCCTTGCGGTTCCATTAGCCTAACCAATTCAGTCACATGTGTTTAATTTCTTGAAGCGCATCCACGATGCCAGCCCATCTGAGTTGGATAAAATGCTAATACTTTCCAAAATAAAGATAGTTGGTCTATTAGACGACAAAAGTTCAATAGAAGCAAAGCCACGATTCAAAATATCGAAAAATGGTGTAATTACAATAAAAATGTCAAGTTTTATTACAGCTTCCTGTAGTATTGTCGTATTGAAGCGCGTTACCAATAGATGTCGCAGGATAATAACTATTTTAAGGCTTAATCAGTTTTCAAAAATATATCTCATAGTTAGGGAGGCGAGGTCGCTAAATAGCGACATTCTCGAGCGCCGTCGAGACCTATCAAAATCGAAATATAAAGTAATTTCGAAAAGAAAAGCTCGTATGTTAAAAACCATTTTAGCGGTGGGTATGGCGTGTACGGTTTTTCAAAAATGTTTAAAAAAACAGTTACTTGGGCATACTCGAGCGCGTCAGATATTCATACCACGTATGCCCTAAGTGCTTCTGATAACAACGGTATAATAATCTGCCGGTTTGCGTGGTGGGGGTAGGCATATAAAGTAGTCAGGAATCTGGAAAAAAAATTACTCGAGCGCGTCAGATTTTTTCAAGAGGTGTTGATTAGGCCCCAAGGAAGCTCCCTTTAAAAAAACTGACGATTTCGGCGTGACGATAAGTTACGAGCAATTTTCGAAAATGCAAAGAAAAAGTTCTCTTGAAATACTCGAGTGCGTCAGATTTTCATAGGGAAGGTTTATCTCGGTATCCCCCAAAAAAAATTTTTCAATCTGACAAAATGCTGGTGGGTTTTTACTTCGTTCTCCTTACTGTGCGTCCAAAAAACAATTTGAGGATCAACAGGCTATTGAATAATATAAATAAATGAAACTGTACATGTTGATGTTAATAATACTTTTGTATACAGATACGCGTAACTATTTCCGAGTCCACGAAAATTGTCGAGAAGCTTTAGAGAAAAAATTCGAGATATAGTGAGAGTAACATAATTTAATCATCGATGTTCCATATCAATTTTTTTAACACCCTTCGTTTTCGAGATTTACTCAAAAAACGGAAGTTTGAGTTTTCATGATGCTTTAAGGGGCATCTACCAAATTCAACCTTGCACAATTATGCTTTGTATATTTTTTTGTTTCCCTACGTCCTCACGTTTAAGTTCACATAACGAAAATTTTATTAGAAATATGAAAGCTCCGCAACATATGAGTAGCCAAGCGGTCTAAGCGGATTTTGGTTCACGTACTACTCTATAAGCTTCGTCAGTACTGAACTGGGAGACCGGCGAGCGTTGTATCAACAATGGAACGGCACGCGACTACCGAAGCAGAGAGACAATGTCATTGATAGAAGGATAGAAAAGCGAGAGATGGATTTTTATCCGATATTTTAGTGGTAGCAACCAAATTTCAATAAGGAATTGTACGGTCATAAGTAATTTGAGGCTTCTGAGATTTCTATATAGTATTCATAAAGCTTCAAATTAAACTTCTTATCAATTATTTTTTCCATTTAATTCTTTACAAGGGCTCAAACTTTGCTTAATATGTGTAATTACCTCATGATTCGTATTTTTTTCAAGAAAATTTGGTTAGCATTTCAAAGTGTTTATTCGATGATAACTCTAAGATCAACATTAATCTACATGATATATTTTTTCCTTAATTTTCAGTACATCCACTACCTCAAAATTCTTTGCCAAAAATACTTCGATATTTTGTCAAATCGCTGCCGATAGATTCCCCTTAAGTCCAAAAGTTTTTACTTTGGACAAATATGTAAAGAAACCTTTTTTGTGTAAAATAAAATTACCATTTTTTTATTTAAACTTTTTTTGTAAAATGTATCGTTCGCGACTTATATGCCGCAACAGGTTTTTCGGAAGACAAAATGGCTCCTCCACACTTCCGGTCATGCGGAAACCGGCAGATTTTGTATTTTAAGTGAATTTTTTAAATTTATTTTCCAGAAAAAAAAATGGCGTTCGAGAATGCCGGATAAGCGTTGTTTTCATAAGTTCGCGACCCTATAACTCGGCGGCGTCAAGGACTTATCGTCAGATTAGTTAAATTCAGTCTTAAGACACTAAGATCAACCTCCAATATCTTAATATGACGCGCTTTAATATGACGCGCTCGAGCATTTCAGACTATCGATTTGTTTTACCAATCTGATCGTCTATCCTAGGCGTGAGTCACTACCTATAGAGCTAATACATTCCAAAGTTGTTCTATTAGGTCTAAGGTATCTTCCATATGTTCAACTGCCACGCTCGAGTATTCCATAAAAATCCCCTATTCGCCTCCCTAACTATTAAAAACCTTGACCTTTATCAAATACGATAATATTACAGGACACTGTAATAATACTTTATTGTTTCAAAGCCACATGGCTTGTTGTCAGATTTCTCAAATTTTGGTTTGCAGTTTGAGGTGAAAATGTGGCACAGCAGCCCATTGGCTTATTGTACTCCACTCCCACATTTAGTGCACCCAACCAGTTGTCTCCGTAAATTCGAGTGGACGATATAGGTCCATTGGATGTGTGCCTTACAGTCAGATAAGATATGGGTTACGGTCTTGGTCTCCATGCCACAGAGTCTACAGCTGAGGTCCCCGTTATTTAACCCTATTTTATGCAGGTGATCTTCCACCGGGGTATGACTCGTTAGATAACCTGTAATAACTTTTAGCTCATTTTTACTGATATTCAGTAGTTCTTTGGCCCGTTTTACACATGTGTCGCCTATGAAGGTTTTACTGTGTACCTGCTTTGGAGTGTTTTTCAACTGAAGTATATTTTGGCTTTGTAGGCTGGAAGACATGTATTAATTGTGATTTTGGTGTCTTCCTCAGTCCAGGATTAAGCTCTTAGAGCTCTCGGGAAATACCCTTTACTACAGCAAGATTTGCAAAAGATTCAGCTCACTCCAATGCTTCAGTGACAACCGCATTGAAAGGTCTGAAAAAACCTATTTACAGAATGGGCTTGTTCAAGAAAAATTTTTTAGTTAATAATAGTAACTTAAAGTCATTTCAAACAGATTCCCAAAATTTTTGATTTTTCCGCGAACGTTTAAGCCCTCAAATTAATTAAAGAAATTGGATTGAATGAGAACGGGGCGTGGTTACCTGTGACGTCACACTGCATATGCTATACCTAACGTTTGAAACGCCGCGAGTCGAGAGATGTGTATTGTGTATATTGTATCGTTTTGTGTAAGAAAAAAAAACGCTGGACTGTTGACTGTACCTACTGTTTCGTTATTTTATTGTGAAGGGAGTGAGAGAAAAGTGGTGGATGAATACTATTTGATTCCCGACTGTCATAACACATCCAAGAATGCACCAGAAAAATATACATACATTAAAACAGTGAGCAGTGGAACAGTTGAATTAAAACCTTGAGTAGTACCGAGATCGTTTGACTGTCTAAAAAATAGAGTAACAATGCATAGTTCAAAGTCACGGTCGCAGTTTTCATAAGTTAACCTCAGAAAATAGAGCCTCTGATAATGATAAAGTAGAGGAAGAAAATCAAATGGATATCACACGAATGGAACCTATATCTCGGGAAATAGGGGTTCAGGCTTGCATTAAGGCTTATGTACGTTTCAAAGCGATTAAATGCGGGGGCGAGGGGTTTTATATATGGAAATGGCTAAAAATAGAAAATGCACTAGCAATGAGATCGTTCCAAAGAAATCGTGAATGGAAAAAGACGGAAAACCTATAAACGATGAGTTTTCAATATCCACTAGCGGTCCTTTTTCTACATTCAGCTTGTCAGAATTAAGTATGTCAGATCCGAATAGCTCATTTTATCTAGACACTAATAGGTCAGACAAAAAAGAATATTTTATTTGATAGAAAAAAAATCCCAAGCTTTATTTGGGAGTTCCGAGTCAATCATTATTTGTTGTGAGCTTGTTAACTGAAAATATGTGATCTGGACAAGCTTGATATCTTTTTAATATTGAAAAAGATCAAATTGAATTTACCTTATAGGATAGGAGACAATTTTGGTGTGGCACTCTCCAGAGTATGTAGCATTATACAAAAAACTATACCGTTATTAGCCAGTTACCTTTACCCATTTGTGCAAGTTAAGAAAAGACTTCCTACTCCCTCCAGACGCAGATATGAAAATGTACAATGTATTAAAGATTGTTTTGAAATTTCGATTCAGAAACCAAGTGTGAATTCTTTGCTTCTATTAATGTAGTCCCTCACCATAAAGATATCGACTTCGGGTGAATTTGCAGAATCTGCTTCAATAAATCCAGTATCTAATGAGTACATCTTATGCAATGTGACGTCACAGTCTGTTCTGTCGCTTTTTAAGGGAGCTTCATTTCCAACCTCTAATATCTTAAGTAGTGGTGAAAGTTCAAGAGCTGAAAATTTCACTAGTTATTTCGATGATTCAGTTTTACAAAATAACGTAAGAAAAACCGAGAAAATATTTCATTGATAACAAGCCCATTGTGCTGCTGTCCGAAAGCACAAACTCAATGGAAAACTTGATAAGGCTAGGTTGATCTTAACCATTTATGTTCAACACGATACAATAAATTCTCAGGTTAGGTTAATTTTTTCCTATGAAAAAATATTCTAATCACATTATCACGGCCATATTAGAGTTCATAGTCCTCCTTACAGTGGGTTTAATGGAAATTGTGTATAATGAAGTAATGTTGTCATCGGTTAAGGAAATCTTTCCCAACGAAAATTCTATTTCCCACCACGACAATTGCTCATTGCCCACTGCTCGCTGTATACTCAATGAAGTGTTAAGCTTAACAGGAATATGTCGATTTGGAAGTTCAACTTTTGGATTACTTGAATAACCCGCCATTTATGCTGTGACATACTTGAAAAGAAGTTAGCTACATAAGGATTGACATAAAACCACAATTATGATGTGATGAATTAGGTTATGCTTATGTCTTATTGGGTTAGGTTATGTTTGTGGTGAGAGGGTCTATAAGGCCCTCCACTGCGACTCGCAAGAGTCTATTGTGGCTCACACCTATTCAGATTTCACCAAACAAATTCAGCTTCTCAACAAAACCGATTATTTTATTTGGTGAATGATATTTCAGGTCCGAGGGCGAAAGAGGGACCCTGCCAAACATCAGATACCTGATTCGAGCCGCGATGGGGCAGGCACAAATTATATGCTCTGCTGTTTCATCATCTTCCAGACAAAGACGGCAAGTCGGATCTTCCGACAGTCCAAGTTTTAGCATAATGATGATTCAGATGACAGTGGCCTGTTAAAAGGCCTGTTAGACAACGTAGGTCATGCCTACTATGGTCTAACATTTGTTTGGAGACATACTTCGAAGGATGTATAGAGGCCTTTGAATAAACCAATCCTGGTAAATTATGCCAGAAGTCTAAAGCTCTTCTTGCTGTCCAGGTATTTAGTGTTTGTTTGGCAAAACTTATTGCGATGCCAATTGTAGGTTCTGGTCTGATAGAAACACGTGCGGCACCCTTCTGCCTTCTCGTTTCCTTCCATGCCAGAATGGCCAGGGATCCAGACCAGCAATACTTTATTGAGTTCTCCTATTGAGGAGAGTCTTTTTTGGCAGTATAAAACCAATTTCGACGTTACACGGCGAGAGCTAAGTGCTTTTAAAGCCGCTTGGCTGTCCGAGAAAATTTTTATTGTTCTATGTATGAGATTGGCTTGCTCCACTCTCTCCACACATGAAACAATGGCGTAAATCTCCGCCCGAAATACGGTTGCATAGGATCCTAGAGAGGTTGTAATGTATGTCTTAGGTCTGCGCCCTTATACACCTGCACCAGAGCCTGAGGGTATTTTTGAGCCGTCTGTGAACCAACAGCTGTCTGCTCTTAATAGTTCATCCTTACGGAGGACCCATTCATCTCTATTTGGAATTAGGACCGTGTAAGGCAGGTCGTAGTTTACTGTTGGAGGCATTATGTCAAAATACTGTGACTTTCACTGTCCTCTAGTATTCTGCCTCGTTCTGCATAAGCCTGATTTGTGCATTTGGAAATATGTACAACTCTGTATGCTGTCCATCTAGCCTCTCTTTCCAAAAATATATGGAGAGGAGGTAGGTCCAGGAGGATTTCCATGGCTGCTGACGGTGTGGAGCTGATAGTACCAGTTATTGCCAGACAAGCCTGTCTCTGTAAATCAGAGAGCTTTGATTGGGCCGTCATATTGCCTGTCATACTGCTGCTATAGTCATTTCTCCTTTCATTGGAATTTTCTTGCATGGATCTCTAAATCACCTCCCAAACATATATATTTAGGTTATACAAACAGAATCTTGTAGATTCGAGTGTGATAATGTCAACTGGGCCAATCGGCTTCCTTTTAATCCAATTTATTGCTATCTAATTATATTATGGGTAAAATAAAAAATGAAGTTACAGTGGAATACACTTTTATTTACTCGATTCTAGTCGCTGTGAGCAGTTTGATACATTATATATTACAGTTTGCGACCATTCTTTTAAATCTTAATATTACTTAACAGCTTTTTAGGTTAACAAATAACATATTGATGGAGATGAATATCGAAATACAATCATGTGTATTTTTTT
>CAJUYG010003299.1:1219-22125 GCA_910591675.1 Galerucella calmariensis
TAATAATAATAATAATAATAATAATAATAATAATAATAATAATAATACATTTATTGCTTCTCCAACATAGAGTTTACAGCAAGGGTTTGTGATTAACAAAAATTTCAATATTCTCCAAGTATAACAGAATAAAAAGTAAAATAAAATTATTCATTCAAAATAAAACTAATAAAAGAACATAACTTTAAGATATCCCATATATATCCAGCAATTATTAAATTAATAAATACCTATTTCAAATTTTCCTGTTCCATAACTAATGAAATTTTTTTAAAAGGTTATATTTTATCATCAAATCAAATCACTGCGCAGAATCTTGAACTAAATATTGTTCAATAAATTGGAATAGTCTAAAATAGCTTAAAACAGTTGGCCAATATTTCACACAAGAAATCTATTCCAAATATTGTTCCAAAGCTTGGACTAAAAATTGTCTAATCTAAAATGACCTTTAGTGATTTTTCAAGAAAAATTGTTTCACCCTGTCAGTTATTGTCGTAACTAAATGAAATCAAACATAAGTTTATGACGTCCCACTATGTTTATGCATTTGTCATAAAAGTTTTAAACACAAATTTATATGTCAACGGAAGCCTGGACGTTATTTTCAACAATTTTATTCTCGTGTGTGAAACAAATCTGTCGATATTGGTATAATACGTGAAATTTATGTCTAACTAAGTGGCCGAAATAAATTAGTACGAGCTATTTCTGTATCAAAATAAATATTGAGGAATGGTATATTTTGTGTCCAAACATTTTTATCCTATACAATCTGCGTTTAAATTTATTTCGCTTCTTCTACAACTCGTTTAAATGATAAATGGAAGTCGATATTTAAAAAAAAAACTCTAAACGCTAAACGTGCTTTTTAGCAAAGCAAATGAATAAGAAATTCCACCGATATTTTAGGCTTGTAAAAACAGGTGAAAATTGATGTGTTCTAAATTGGTATGTTGACTGTTTAAATACAAGTTTTTAGTTTTATTAAAAATGTGATTCTCGATAAAGAGTTTTGTTTGTTTCAAAACTCTATAATATGAAATGTAATTTTATTCAAGTTTTCCCAAACCTACTCCATTTAATGTTATGTAAAAATGAAAATAGCAATTTAAGGGGCATTCATTATTGCTTGTTTAAGATCCCCAATATTATGGTTTGAATTTTTTTTGGAGACTTTATGTCACAACGATTCTTTAAATTTTTTTTCTGGGTTATATATTATAATGACAGAACAAACTATACTGATGCACGAATCGAAACACTTTTCTAATAAAAGTCAACAGTCCTATATTGTTTAACAAAGTATAATAATAATAATATTCATTTGCATTGGCATGGTACAAATACAGAGTAATAGTTATTTGTCTGCCTAGGCCGCGAAATACCTTTTTAACGTACCGAAAGAACAGTTATCGCCGAGGCCGCTTGCGGCCGAGGCAAGATAATCTTGAGGTCATTAAAAAGTTTCGCGGCCATGGCATATACACACTATTTTTTGTGCAATCGTTACAATTATTAAACTAGATAATTGTAAATGAATATATCATTGCTCTAAAATCAACAACTGTTCAATTTATTTAGCAATGTCACCGTGTGCTATGGAAATGACATGTTTCAATATATACAAAATAGTTCTTGACAAAACGCAAAATGTCTGATACTTATATCGATATTTCAGTACCTACCTTCCACTCCTCCTGAACTCAAAAGCGTTGTAAACTCAATAACAATAATAATAATGATAATAATAAATAATCCTTGTCTTTGTAGTATTTCAGAAATGTCAAATTTGAAAGTGATATTCAAATTTAGAAGTGGCGTTTGGTTTTGCAGCCATTGCTGACTCTACTGAGAACGTGGAATACTGTCTTCGCGTGCAATTGCACGAAAAAAATATGAAATTCAGTCATGTCAATAAATGAATACTCGATAGGTGTATATAAAACACTTGTTTCCAGAAGCAATTAAATTGAACAATGTCCCTGCAACAAATGAATATTAAAAGTTAAATCACTAATCTACCTATCCACATATAAAATGCAAAACACATTCTCATACAATTAGACACATATACATATATGTACTAAAATACACAATTACGTACAAAGACTACATGCACACATATTTAGGTATATTTCACGAAACCCTAAAAAGCTAAAGTTATCAGTTACACGAGGAATCAACGATAATCACAGATGCCCGTTTCGATATCAAACAGACTAATATCAAAATATAAAAACAAGCAAAATTGACATAAGAAATTTCCAGACATCAAGATATCAAGTGATTCAAGGAGGGGAATGGTATACAATGGTTACATTCCCTTCCTCTTCCTGAATAACCTAGTGTGCATTACAATGCATTCATCACTAAAAAAGTGCGATCAACATTTCTTGTTCGAAATCAAAGTTAAAAAAAACAATAAGAGAAAGAGATATATTTAGTATAAATATTTTTTCACTGCAACTTTTGCAATTTATTTGTATTCCAGCTTTTCTTGAAACATGAAGGTGAGAGTATACATTTACCAAAACGTGAAGGCAAGAGTACACACTTGCCGGGAAATGTACCTACATATACATTATATTCAGTTCACATTATACCCAAATTTTTGGGAAATGTAGGTACACATTCTACGGTAAAGTGTACATTTCCCAAGAGTGCACATTCACCGTAACATATACATCTTATTAACTTGTTATTTTGTTCCTTAACCTTTGCTTTTTTTCCGGAATTACAAACTTGAATAAGGAGAGTAGTGTAGTGGTCGATAACTGTGGTTCTCAATATAATGGGTTCGTTCAAATTAGGATCTTCAGATTTAAATAGTTACATATTTGTGAGAAAACAAGAAATACACGTTAACATTTACAATATAAATCATAAATATTGGGACAAAGGCCAAGGGCAGATTGTTTGGACCAAGATATGGCGATTAGGATCATACAATATTTCTGCGGAAAAAGTTGAATTTAGTTTCTTGGTAATAATTTAATTTAATGTTTGGGAAAAAAGGGAGAAAAATACAAACTGTGGCTAACTTTATAAGGGGATACAAAAATATTTTCTTTGAAGTCCGAACGTTTTTCATTAAAAGAATTAGAAAAGTCCGAGGAGGCCACGTAGAGCTTTCAGTTTGAGTTTGCTCTTTTTAACTTACATTTTTGTTTTTAATTGTGCTTTATCGTCAAAAAAAGAAGCCTTACGTTACAAGTTTTTTTTTATTGTCCGATACTTGGAATCCCCTTCTGATAATCTGAACTGTTGAATTGCGTTTTTCTCGAAACCGAATGAAAATATTGCGTTCGAACAAAAATACCACTAATAAGTGAAATGATGTTTATGTCATATTTTCCAATCAAAATCAATAAAAAGTTTCGTCAAAAGAAGTTAACAGTCGATTTCATAATCAGTAATGCTTCACGTGGCGTCCCCTGTGCTGATCCTGATAACAATACAGTGGAACTGAATATGAAAAAGATAATTCAATTTTAACGCCTTTTATCTTTTTTCACATTTTCACATTTTATTGAGGAATATTTGGTCATATCGTTCAACAATCTGCCCTTAGCCTATGTCCCAATAGTTATCACACCCTGTATATTTGAGCAGCTCGCAACATTATTAGTTGAGAAAACAGTTGAGGAGTGTAGAATTCCCCAGATATTGAGAAACTCATTCAGGCACGTCTTTGACAAAATGGCCGAATATCCAGTTGGGTTAAACTCTAACCAAAACTTTTGGAATAATTAAAAGTGAGACATTGCTATGAACGTACGATAAAATTGTGTGAAAAAGGTAATCTAGAGCTCTTAGGTTACAAACAAATTATCGGTATTTTTTAAACTTCCGTCCACACCACTGAATTCGTATAATCACAAAATGGTCTATTAATAAGTATGTATAGCAACAAAACTATTTCATTTCCAATTGAACGAAAATAATGAATAGAAACCAATTTTATCACTCTACTGACATAAAAACTAGTAGAACTACAAAATCTTAACTACCCAAGAACTAAAATTAAAGGAACACTCAACCGCACTGAGAAACGCTTCAGTAAAACCGAATTTTTATTTGCCTTTAACTGAATCTTCATTCAAGTATTTCATCATTCCAGCATATTTGTTTTTTTTATCATGAATCAATAATTCAGTATATTTGTTGTGAGAAATACTTTTATTAAATTTAAATTAAATTCACCGTCAACAGCGATCACAAAAACGTTGATATGTAATGTTAAAAAAACTAAAACACGTTGATTGAACTGAAAAGTGAAAAATTATTTTTATAAAACTTGTGCTGCTTTGTTACGTACGCTTTTTGTGACTAATTGAAAATTATTTTCCACTTTCAAGTTTGATCTGCTCTAAAAGTATGTTTTTTAGTTTTTGTCATGTTTCAAATGTCATTAAATCCAGTAGTATGTATACTTTTTCATAAATTGGTTGGGGTTTGAACTCGAACCTCCTCAATTGCAAGTCTTAAGCCCGGTATCCATATGTTGCAAACTCACGTACTATCATATATCAGTGTATTGGTTCATTTTGGTTAGTATTTTTGAGCTCAGATTCACAGCGTGTCTGTGTATCTGTTACAGTAAAAGTAGATATTGCGGCAAATGTATACATTTTCCGGTAAATGTGCACATTTGCCACCTCGTTTGGCTAATGTGCATTCAACTAACATTTACAATTTCAAAGAAAGGAAATGTACATTGAATTCACAATGACCATGTCGTTTTGGTAAATGTGAGTGAATGTGAGAAAAAGATATCCAATACTTTGTAATGAACATTTATATTCAAGAAGGGGAAGAGAATATAATCATTGGATTCACCCTTCCCCTCAAGATATCCAATACTTTGTAATGATTGAGTTATTCAAGTGGGGGAAGGGAATATAATCATTGGAATTACCCTTCCCCTTCTTGATGAACTTGATATGCGCGTTACAAAGTATTAAATGCATATGATATGCATTTTTGAAAAATATCAAGTGATTCAAGAAGGGGAACGGCTAATCCAATGATTATATTCCCTTCCCCTTCTTGAATAATCCAGTGTGCATTACAATCCATTTATCACTATAAAGCACTGCGATCAATATTTCTTGTTCGGAATCAAACTTAAAGAACAATAAGAGAAAGAAATATATTTTTACTATAAATATCACTGCAACAACATTTTTAATTTATTTGTATCCCAACTTTTCTTAAAACATGAAGGTAAGAGTACACATTTAACAAAACGTGAAGACAACAGTAGGTACACATTTGCAGGGAAATGTACATATGCATTATATTCAGTTCACATATTACACCTAATTTTTTGGTAAATGTACACATTTTATGGTAAAAGTGTACATTTCCCAAGAGTGTACATTCACCGCAGCACATCAGTTACACGAACGGGAGGGATACGCTTTATTTAAACTTGACAGATGTGACCGATTATTATTTTTTGGTAATAATAGTTTTTCCCGAATCTTAGAAATGAATGCACATCAGCAAATAGCTGCCGCAAATATTTGTAATCACTAATCTTTGTAGTAAGGTTAAATCAAACCATCGCTCTGGTGGATGTCAAAGCTGTACGCCAGTAGGGAGCAATATCGTCAAAAATTTCACCATCACAAGAAAGCTTTTAACAAGTTTTGCATGGATTCCACAGGAAATAATTTTGAACAGTTTCTGTAATTTTTTGTTCGTTTTTTGAATTGCATCAGAGGTATTTTAGTTGAAATTTATACCTCATTAAAAATTGATGCTTTTGTTGTTATTAATTGAAAAAAATACCAAGTATGTGCTATCGTTGTGTTCCAAATAGAACGACACGCAATTTTCAATAACAATATACAGGGGGTGTCATTTGAAAATAAAAAGTGGGGAGTAGCTACCACAGGGCTGTCAAATGTAAAACATTTTTTATAGATCATTAGTATGGAGGGTAGAGGTAAGGAGAACCGTCTTGTATGGGGGGAGAGTTGAAAAAGTGTCCAGCTGTATACTGACAATAAAGCTTCAATTATCTGCCAGAGTAGCGCTGGGGTACAGAAAAATCTAATATGAACATAGCTATTGTAGACGGAGTGAAGTGTGCTGAGTTTAAATATTTAAAAATTTTCATGACTAGAGTAGTTAGTAAAATACCCGTATACAAAACTTCAACTATTTACCTTGTTTATTTCTCTATCTTCTTCTAATCACTTTTGGCGCTTTCTTTAAAAAGTATCCTAACGTGCCGCAGCGCCACCCTTATTGGACGCGCTGTTACGGATACTTTTTCATACGCAGAGACGGTTCTCCTTACCTCTACCCTCCATAGTCATTAGGAAGGTACCTACTTTAATGCTATTCAATGCAGTTTTTTCATTTATAAATTATCTTGTCAAATAAGCGAGATATTGCCTGTATACGATAACTTGAGACACCCGGTATTGTATATTATATTTATATGCCTAAAATAGTATTCGACTAGCTTTTTAGACGGCATAAGAATTCTTCGTAGTCTTTGAAAGAAAATATTTCGCCCAATTCAAACCGAAATTTATTTGATATGGCACATATAAAACCGCTATAACTCAGAAATGGCGTCAGCTGGCAACTCGAGGTTCAAAATACCTCGAAAAGCTGTGGGATAAAGTGTAATGTACTACCACATTGTTCGACTCACTTACAGAGCTTTATGTGTGTTTAACTTTATTCGTTCTCTATTTTTTTTTCTTCTGGTTGCTTCACCTGTCAGTTACTTTGATGTATGAAGCAGAAGTAGAGCTTAAAATTCTGCAACGTTTTTATAAATTAAATGTCCAAGGTTAAAGCGAAACGCTTTAGATAAATGCTTGCATAGGGTGTTTGCAGTAGCTTGGTTCTCGCATTTTAATATAAAATATTAATGCAGTCAGTTTTATATATAATCTTTTCCATTGCAAAGTTTAAATTATTAACCATATATAATTTGAAATTGGCCTTATATTAGATAGTCATGCTTTCATACTTCCACATCCTTACTTTTGTTTTCCTTAATTTCTACGTAGAAATGTTTCAATCTACGGTTCAAATTATGCTAATTAGTCTCAGTGGCTCAATATTTGTTTTTTGAAAACGACGTATAGTCCAGGCTACCAAGGTTTTTATCTGCGAGTTCAGACGAGCAGCTGGAGTCAAAATGTTCTGCCAAACCAAGCAAGGGGAATTTTTAAACGTATTTTGGGTTGCTGATTACGAATATCGCATTGCCTCGGTCTATATTTCCTGCGTATTAACAATTACAAAAAAAGTTATGGACTTTCCCATTCCCATTCCACATCGAAATATACCAACATAATATGTCTGATTTTATACCTTAATTAGGTATGCAGTAAAAGCGGAGAACTTCCCAAATTTGACGTTTTCCGCCATTATCTCCGGATGTATAAGAATCAAAAGAAAAGTTTCGCATAAAAGTTAACTCCCATTCTATGTAGGTACTAATTTTTTACTCATTCCTACTTTTTGTTATGAGACTTTGCAATCCTACCTAATGAACCTTACTGCCTTTTCCTGTTTCTTGTATGAGCTTAACGTTTCAGTCACACTTTCCAATTAACCTATAAAATGATATACGATTTATTGAAACGTTCTTACTAAGAATTTCTCCATAGATTTCAGTACATGTCTATAAAATTACGATTATACATGTAATTCTTGAAGCAAAATAATAATATTAATATGAAGATCAAGCTCAGTGGCTCATTTTAACTGTTAGTTACTATGGATTCAAATATTTCTTTATACAGTGTGGAAACCACTTATGGAATAAAATTCTTCATGTCATTATTTTAGAAAATTATGAAAAATGCCGAGACACGTCAACTTTTGAATTGAGTTGTGCGTTATGTAAACATAAATGTCAATGTACAGGGTGATTCACGCAAGTATGCCATAGTCGGTGTGGGTTTTTTCAATGAAACACCCTGTATATTTGCATATTTTTGAAATCCTCTTAATGAACCAACTCCAACAAACTAAATAATATATGGTCAATTATGAATTATACAGGGTGAAATTTTTATTTTTACAGTTATTAAACACATACCTAAAATACCTGATGTATTTGATTGTAATTCATTAAAATAAGTGCTCAAAATGATCTCCACCTAGTTGTTGGCAATGGCACAGTCTCCTATACAACTCCTCCTTAACTTTGTTTAAAGTTTGAGGGGAAATATTCCGTATTTCTGTAGTTATCCTATCTTTGAGGTCTACAATGCTAGTTGGTTGTGTTGCATATACTTCGTTCTTGAGATAACCCCACAGAAAAAAATCTAACGGAGTAAGGTCTGGCGAATTAGCTGGCCACTCAATAGTACCTCTTCGTCCAATACATTTATTGGGGAATATTTCATCTAAATGAGTTCTTACCATTAAAGCTTAATGGGGTGTTGCCCCGTCTTGCTGGAAACATTTTCATTCGGTAAGCTAGGATCTATTGCGTTGGGATATAAGTTTGCCAACGCAGGAATAACTTCATGTCTAAGCATATTTAAATATTTTTCAGCTGTCAAATTTCCATCTATAAATATAGGACCAATAATATGGTCGCCTATGATACCGTTGATACCGGCCCAAACGTTCACCTTTTGAGGGTACTGAGTATGTGTCCTACGCATCCAATTAGGATTTTCTGCTGACCAATATCTACAGTTCTGTCGGTTTACCTCTCCATTCAATGTGAATGTTGATTCGTCAGAAAAAAGAATGGTACCAAAAGCTATCTCATTTCTGTTCAACTTATTCATCAATCTTTCTCAGAAATCCATTCTACGTTCTGGATTGTCTTCTGTTAACTCCTACACAAAAGTTGATTTGTAGGGATGAAGTTTTTCTTTATGAAGACATCTTAGAACCGTTGTATGACTAACATTATTTTCACGGGCAATTTGACGTGTACTTGAAGTTGGATTCTCTTCGACACTTAACAAAATATCCACTTTCACATCATCTTCAACGAAGTGTTGTTTTTTTTCAATGGTTTGACATGTCCAAGTTCTCTCAATTGTGCATGAATTTTAGACACAGTACTTTGTGAAATATTAGGCAATTCGGGATACCTGTGATTAAATAAGTTCGCCACTTCAACTTGACTTCTGCAGTTATCCCCGTACCCGATCATCATTAAAATCTCAATCCGGTGAGTCTCAGTTAAATATTTCATTGTTATGTCGACAAGGAAAGAGTGTTTGACAAAGATTTTACTTTTTCAGTATAAACTGTCAACACATCAACAACTGACAGAATAGAAAACAATTCACATTATTCACCGATTTAAAACAATCCACATTATTTAGCGATTTTGTCTAATTATTGGCGTTTTTAGGAAATTTTTAGGTATTTATGATAAAATTCATGGGCGTAGCAGGTTTTGTTTGATATACAAATACGTCTAATAATTAGTTAGTTTAGATTTTTGATAAATCCATATTTAATTAATTTAAAAAAGTACCAATATTTCAAGTGTAATAAATTATTAATTTTAAAATTTCACCTTGTTTAATTCATAATTGACCATACATTATTTAGTTTGTTGGAATCGGTTCATTAAGAGGATAACAAATATACGCAAAGATACAGGAAGTTTCATTAAAAAAACAACACCGACTATGACATACTTGCGTGAATCACCCTGTACATTAAAATTTATGTTTACATAACGCACAACTCAATTCAAAAGTTATTATTTAGTTAGTTTCGTTATTACTTATTCCATAAGTGGTTTCCACACTGTATGTTATTCAATGTCAACACAAACGTAATATGTTTCAATGTATTATCATAAGCATCACTATTTTCATTAAAATTGTATGCTATATTATATATTCATACTCATAACCATGCAATAATAGTAGAATTTCAGAAAAATCCTTCGCATCGCATAGCTATCATGGCCATTATTTTTTAACGCTCCCATAATTCCTCATAACCGATAAATTTAAAACTAACCAACAAACATTCACATTCTTTATATACTTCCTTCCGCTTCATTCTACGGATTCCACCTTTTATCAGAACGTATATATATTTTCACACATTTCCTTTTTGACCTAACGTCACAAAAGATAAACTCGAGACTATTATTGAAATTATTTACGACATAACAACAAAATGGTGTTATGACAATCTCCAGATTATTTTTCTGTAGCTACTTTTGTATGAGGTGCTAATAAAAGCTGGAAAAGAAGTTACCAGTGGCGTTCATTAGAAAAAAAGTAACTAGTTTTTGTATAATTTGTTACAAAATAGTTCTATGTGACATATTTAAAAGCCTTGCACCTTAGAACATAAAACAGACAGGAAGGAGCATTTACCAAATAAGTTTGCGTCCAGATAGGAGGTTGCAAATGGCGAATGGTCGTTTCCGTTTTGACAGTGGCGTACTGTTTGTATAGGGTATGGGATGTGTGAAATTTTAAAATTGTAGCTTATTGAAATGTATTAAATAAAAAACTATAAGCTGTACATGTCCTATACAAACAATATTGTCTAGGAGCAATGAAAATACGAATATAGAATAATACTTCTGATAATACTTTCGTTTAAACTTATTCTCACCAAAAAAACTACATAAACAAGTCATGTTCTTTTATTCATTGTTAGATCCACCAATCGACCAACTGCGTTTTTATATTCATTGGTGGATTGTAGATTGAAGAAATGACGCGTTCATTTATTACTGTTGCATCAACCAAAACTGCAAACCACTCCACCGTTGTATCGAGGTGGTGGATAACATTGGTTGTTCACAAAATGACAGCTTAACCTCAAAAAACTAACGATTTTTTGAAGCAGTCAAAGAAATGGACGAATTAATAGAAGTAAATTTAAAATGTGGTAGCAAGGTATTGACGGCGCTATTAACAGCGTCAGAAATTGAAAAAATTTCAAGTGGAGCTATCAGATGAACTGCTAATAACTACAATCAACTTGGAAATAGATTGTCGGTGCCCAGTGGCAGGTGATTTAAATAACAACTGCGTTTTTTTATGTGCCATTGATGACTCCAACATGTCATCCAACCAATGGTGAATAAATGATGTAAAAAACGTTCCTACAATCTACGTCAGTAAACGTCAACTTCACAAATGAGTCATAATTAGGGTGTTGCAAATGGCGACTTTCGTCGCATTTTCTTATACAGCTAATGAGTGACAAGACTCCTTCCTGTCTGTTTTATGTTCTAAGCCTCGCACCTTATTCCGCTCGGGGAAAAGCCCCTCGCGAAATAATTTTGGTGCTCGGTCAATTTCTTATCAAACTTATTTTTTCACTAATATTCAATCAGTAGTTAGCGTAACTACTGCGGAAAGTTATACTTTTCCGCATGCTATTGCAGATGGCCGAACGACGCTTTAGCGAAAAAGGACTTTTCAGCACGCTAGTAGAAAATAGTTATTTTTTTACGACTGATATGGAAAATAGTTCTTTTCCCGCAATTTACGAAACTACAAAGTGTCACTTTACCCACACCACATACATTTATATGGAGAATCAAATAAAATCGACAAAAACTTAGTATGCTACTGTCACCTTCAAATACCTACTTATTTGTCACAAAACTGTCAGATTATATTGGAAGTTAAATTCGAAAAGGTAGCTTCTAATAACAGAGAATTTAATGAAAAGAAATGACGTTCCGGGTTCGACCATACAAAATTGTACAAATTTCACCATCAACTATAATTTTGAATGAAATTATTCAACAGTTCTACTAGCCATAGTTACTTTACTTGTATTCTTTAAATTTGTGCAGTTGTAGAAAAAGTATAGTGTGCAACATGTGGGGAGAGTACTTTTCTCATTCGTGTGTTTGCGTCCCTCGCCCTTCGGGCCACTTGTTGCACAATATACTATTTCCTAACTAGTGCGGAAAGTGATACTTTCCCGCACGCGACTGCAGTTGACCCGAACGACGCGGAGCGGAGTTCGGGCAAGCGGTCAAGTGCGTGAAAGACACTTCACACATAAGTTAGGAACATTATGTTTTCTACGACCGCATATACAAAAAAGTATACCAATCCATTTTTCAAAAATTTCAACATACATATACAAAACTTTAACTAAAAACTGCTAATTATTATAAATATTAATATTAAAATAACAATTTATTGCATTCTGTAAATTACTTGTAATTGCCGCTCCAGTGGAGTTATTTAGTGTTAAATGATAAGTAGATGACGTCGATGAGGATGGCATCGGCTGCAGGTCACATAAAGATGACGATGAAGGTGACGGCAACGGTTTTAAGTCATTTTTTAGATGAAAGAGTTTTATCTGATATATTTTTCTTATATCAAACCCGGTGGTTTGATAAATGTTTTGTGACACTACTTTAAAGAATCTAATGTTTTATCAAAATATCTCCATTATTTCATATTTTCAAAAAATTAAAAATGCAACAAAAGGCTAGAAACGATGTAGATTTTATTTGATGGACTATTTCGTGAATATTTATTTACCTGTTGTAGTGAAAAACTATCTAATAAGGTTAAAATCCGTGCGGGAAAGTGGGTTTGAAACGCACGGTCGTAGAAAAAATATATAACATATAATAATAGAACGAGAAAATTGCAAAATACACCGATCTTGCAATTGAGCTAAGACAGATGTGGCATGCAGAGAAAATAGAGGTGGTACCGATCATCGTTTCCTCTACGGGACTAATTCCCAAAACTCACCAAATTAGGTCTTCACAAAAATACATACATCGATCTGCAGAAGGCTGCCATTCTAAATACCTGTCACACTGTCCGTAAATTTCTAAATATGTGACTTCCGAGCCTAATCCCATTTGCGTTTACACATGCTCGGAATAGGTGAACATTACCAGCAAGTGCTGAGCAAGTGCATACTTGGAATGATAATAATAATAATTATAATTTATTGTCCAACAGAAAATCCATTTACAGAACAATATTATTAGAAAGTAGCAGCATAAGTAATATAAGATTATAGCAATCATTTATAGTATATAATATATACAAATTATTAAAAGTAATACAAAATAGAGAATGCTATAAAAACATAACATAACAACTATAACATAACAAAAATATTACAAATAATGTAATTATTTTATACAATCATTAATTAAAAAACCTACCCTAACTGTAAATTAAAATGAAAAGTCTGATTAGATTTATCAATAATGTGCATTAGTGAATTGAAGTGAAGGTCACAGTCATTTGCAATTTGATTAAAATTTGAGCATATCATGTGTAATGGAGAATGAGAAAGAATGTTAGTTCTTGCATTGCCACAGTAAAAAGTGAGATTACGACGTGAGTGCAATCTTGGAATGAGAAAATTCAGCTGACTTGATAAATTTGGAGAGTCAATACAATTATGATTCAACTTAAACAGAAAAGTGATTTATATTTATTCTTCTGAGAGCAAGTAGTCAATTCCAAAACGATCTAGCAGAACCGTTTGTTCAATCCCCCTTTCGGGGTAAGTACCATCAATCCTACTAGCTAAAAATTTCAGAAATCTCTTCTGAACGGTCTCTATAAAATTAATGTGATTTAGGTAATACTGACTCCACACAAGAGAAGCGTATTCAAGTTTTGATCGTACTAGAGCGAAAAATAGTGTTTTCAATGCATCTTCATTAGAGAACAATTTGCAGTTCCTGCAAGTTCCTAGTTAAGTCCACATTATCGATTTGGTAATTGTAAAAGACGGGATTAGATTACCGGCTGAAGGTACATACTTTACATTTACTTAAATTTAGAAACAGGCAATTTCTTGTACACCATTCATTAACTTTCTCTAATTCCAATTGGAGCAAGTGGCTATCAGACTGAGATTCTATTTTTAGAAATATTTTTAAATCGTCAGCAAATAATAAATTTTTAGATTGTAACAATAAGGGACCTAGGTTGGACCCTTGTGGAATACCTGACGTTGGGGAGTAGGTTGTAGAGGAAAACCCATTATAAGATACAAACTGGACTCTATGAAAAACATAAAAACAATGTGTCAATTAACTAACAGCCAAGACTAGTTATCAAGCAATCACCTGTAAATAACGTCAGATGGTACATACGTATGAAAATCTTTTTTCTACTACTATAATATTAATTAATCAGAAACAACAAAAATAATTCGATGGTCCTTATTCCCGGAATAGTTATCAGTTAAATTAGTTATTATTTCCAATATTTGTACGACATTGTAAATCCTACTGTGATGAAAACAAATATATCCATCACAAATGTTTTGATTGGAACGATGCTACTAATTATTTCTAGGATTAGCGCTATCAACAACACACCAAAATGTAGATAAGCCCATTTTTTCATTGAAAAACAATATCTTTCTTGTATTATTGATTCGGAAAAAAGTTTACCCAGAACATCTAAATCAGATAATTTTTTTTAGTCTTTTAATAACAGATCTAGCCAAAATGGATATGAATTTTGGATTTAATGATGTGAAGTTTGATCTCCCTAACAAAAGTGTTCATGATCCGATGTCCTATGACTAATTATCCAAATACAGGCTGGACAATAGTAGTTTCATTTTAGATTCACTATTGACCCAAAATATGGATGGTTACATGGTGAGGCAATAAATGTTTTAAAGAATATTTGTATCAGCTCTTCTTGTTTATTGTATTCTAATCATGATCTTCTGCTCATTTGAAAAAATGAGAATTTTAATAAAACATGTTTAAAAACAATCGTTGGCAAATGATCAAAACGTATTCCCAATCGTACAATGTAATCTGGAGTATTCTTTGATAGACTAACTTCATCTATCCAATATCAGTATGACGCAGACCGCATATTTCAGGTCGAAGTTTCTCTGGATAAGTCTTGATTACTAGATATACAGGGTGGGGCACTATGAACGAACTATTCTCTGGCGTCTTAACGGCAAATATAATTAGAAAAAATAAGACGTAGAATTATGTAGATCACTTGGGACTATAATTTAAAAATATTTTGGAATAAACAGGGTGCTCCAAAAAAGCGTGCCGTTCAAAGTTAGGTTCCTTTAAATGGAACACCCTGTATTTTATCACATTTTTGAATTGTACTATTAAAAATAATGTAAGTTCGTTAACATTTCCCTATACCTATCTAGTTCAGTTTCCAGGATAAATCGATTTTACATAATTTGTAGTCCCTCCGAAAAAATACAATAACTTCAAAATAAAAACGAATAACCACATTTGCTTCACATTATCCCACTAGAAGCTTTTAACATTCCGTTTCCAATATTTACTGGTATGCCATCATATACAGGGTGTTTTTAATATGACAGAATAACACTAACCATTTAATACATAAATTTCTGGCTTAATTTAAATGGAACACCCTGTATCTGTTGGGTCTGTTAAACGTGGGAATTTATTACCTTTCAGTTGGTATTAGGGTTGCCTATATCTAACTCTGATAGTTCTCGAGAAATTTTAAATTTGTTTCTTAATATTCAATTATTTGCTGACATCTAGTTACCTATGACATGATACGCCGATGCAAAGTTTTTAAAAAATTTTTATTTTGACAGTAAGTGCTTTGTTGTATGATTTATTATTGATAAATTAAAGGTCTCTTAAATCAGAATTTTATTAAGGATAAGTACACTATTTTTGGACATACAGATACAATAAGCTTCAAAATTATCAAAAAATAACCAGGTACAAAAAATTCAAAGAAGGTGTTCAAAGTGACGCCCATCTTGTTGGATACAAATTTGAACCCTTTTTAAAAAAAAGTTATTGTTCACTTTCTTTAACATTTCTGGTGTTATTGTTTGAAACGCTCTCCTTATCCTATCCTTCATGTTCTCAGGAGTGGTTGGCTCTGTATTGTAGAGTTGTAGACAATACTTTTTATGTAACCCCAAAGAAAATAGTCTAATGGCGTCAAGCATGGGAACCTCGGCGGCCAAAGATAAGGACCCCCTCGCCTAATCCATTTTTGTGGAACAATATTGTTCAGGTAACGCCGGACAATTATGCTGTAATCAACAGACGCACCATCTAACTGCAGCCACATTTTTTGTCCTGTAGATAGTGGAACTTCATCTAAAAGTTCGGGTAGTTTGTTACGTGAAAATTTACGTTTAAGTTTCTTCCAGTTAGCGTTAAGTTTTTCACTAATCTTATTGCAAAGTTAATGATTGAGTACACTTAATGAAATTCTGATTTAAGAGACCTTTAATTTATCAATGATAAATCATACAACAAAGTACTTACTGTCAAAATAACAAATTTTAAATTTTTAAAAACTTTGCATCGGCGTATCATGTCATAGGTAACTAAATGTCAGCAAATAATTGAATATTAAAAAACAAATTTAAAATTTCTCGAGAGCTCTCAGAGTTAGATATAGGCAACCCTAATACCAACTGAAAGGTAATAAATTCCCACGTTTAACAGACCCAACAGATACAGGGTGTTCCATTTAAATTAAGCCAGAAATTTATGTATTAAATGGTTAGTGTTATACTGTCATATTAAAAACACCCTGCTATATGATAGCATACCAGTAAATATTGGAAACGAAATGTTGAAAGCTTCTAGTGAGATGGTGTAAAGCAAATGTGGTTATTCGTTTTTATTTTGAAGTTATTGTATTTTTTCGGAGGGTCTACAAATTATGTAAAATCGATTTATCCTGGAAACTGAACTAGATAGGTATAGGGAAATGTTAATGAACTTACATTATTTTTAATAGTACAATTCAAAAATGTGATAAAATACAGGGTGTTCCATTTAAAGGAACCTAACTTTTAATACGGCACGCTTTTTTGGAGCACCCTGTATATTCCAAAATATTTTTAAATTATAGACCTTAGTGATCTACATAATTCTACGTATTATTTTTTCTAATTATATTTGCCGTTAAGACGCCAGAGAATAGTTCGTTCATAGTGCCCCACCCTGTATAACAATATACCAAATTTATCAAGCCAACTTGTTGTTGATATGGCCACTAAACTTCTTCCCGCCCCTAGGTAGAAATACCTGGCAGAAAGGACTGGTGAGACCCAAGCAGATTGAAATTTCTCCGAGGTGAGACCTGGTATACAGATAGGTCAAAGACTGTAGCAGTGACAGGGGCAAGGATACATAGTGAAAGTCTGCTATCCCACAATGTGTCAAATTAAACATACCAACTAACAGCCAGCCAGCATTAAATAGCCGCAAGGTAACATTCCGACTGGTAGAGGAATAATAAAAAGAACTAAATGAACTGGAAGACCGCGTTGAAGTAAGTTTAGTATGGGTGCCGGGACATGATATTTCTGGAAATGAGCAAGCTGAAGAATTCGCGAAGAGAGGTTCAGCAACAAGCAGCTACTACACCGGAAAAACACTCCAAATCAGCTACACAGTTAAACCTTTATAGGTGACCGTGAGGCGTTAAGCAGGCCAAAGATTAACTGAATATCAGTAGGAATCAAATAAGAAATATTACAGCCTATCTAACAGGCCATGCCCTGGTCAAATGAATAAAATAAAATAGGGTTATATAACGGGGATCTCAGCTGCAGACTTTGTGGCAAGAAGACCGAAACCATAACGCATATCTTATCTGACTATTAGGAGAACCCAATGTGCCATCTGGAAAATATGGCACACATCAAGTGGACCTATATCGTCTGGGAGTGAAGCACAAAAAGCCAATAGGCTGCTGTACTCACGGCATGAGAACGGCTCCCAATCGAAAAAGAAGAATTTTTTTAGGGAAAAACACCCGATTGCGCAGCACTTTACACTGCCGTACAACTGATTAATTTAGCAGTAGTATCGTGAAAAAAAATTCAGCTGCAATAGATCATTTTAAACAGCCATAACTTTCGACTGTTCCCATAAGCTCTCTTTTCTTCAAACCGTTGTAATCTACCTTAAATAAATTTGCCTGGTCTAATGAGATTTATGGTCTCTACCTATTTCATAATATTCTAATAAATCCTCAAAAAGTGGTTTCCCTTTTTCTGAGCGTGATGATAAAAACGAAAATTCTTTACAAGAGATTTCATTTTGAACTTATCTTTCAATAGCGCGCATATCTACGGCTGTTTTGTTGCTCTAAGCCGTACCCTTCTCAATCTTTTCGAGTACAAAAAGCGAGATGTAATATCCCAACCTAAATGAATCTGATGAATGACAATATGTTTATTCATATGTATGTCTCCGCTTCGGTGTAATATTATTATTTTTCTACGAAAATTTAGTTTTCTCATGAATGGGCTCAAACGTAGGATATAAGTATGCAAAAATTGGATGATGATAGAGGATAATTTCTGTGTGCAAAGGTATTTCGTCCAATGCTATATTGGAGCTGATTTCGCAAAAGGGTACCGGCCCCCAAAAGGATGTTCCAGTCCCCTTTTTTGCTAGTTCATCATTTTCTTCCATTTCAGTGTCCTGGAACCAACATGTTGTTCTCGACTGGTTCATTGAGTTGACCTAGGCATTATTATACATTTTGAAACTGATTACACGAAAACTCAGTGCCTCAATGGCTGCTTGACCATCCGACATTTTGATAATCCTAAATAAAAGAAGGGATGGAGTGTACCTAGCGAAGGAAGAAGCATGAATCATGACAGAATTTAATAGTTCCGGACCAGATTCTTCCCATGAACGCTTAAAGACAAATTTCAATGAACGGGTATTTCAATTCGTTCCAGTATGCTAATATCCTCTTCTTTGTAGAAACAAAACTTTCCAGGAAAAATGTAATCAATTATTCGTCTTGAAAATATATTTTCTGTAATGTCTATCATTTATAAATCATCATTAAATAAATATTTATAACCCACATTCATATTACAAATTAATGAAAATATATTGTGACAAGAGTTCCCAATACTCAAGGTATGCGCACTTACTTTCATTTACTTAAACGGTGTACTAAACAGTTCAATCTCACCGTTCAACTTCAAGCTGACTTAATTAGCATTCAACCGGCTTAACAAAATCGTATAACGCAAAATTTACATTTAAACTGACTTTACTTAAAGTTGGTTTAATAGAAGTCGGTGAAACAGACCATAAACAGTATACATTCAACTATCCTCAACTTTACTATCACTCAATCACTACAGCTTCCGCTACCATAAACAGTTACAGTATTAATTCCGTAAACTTCAAAATGTCTGTGATAAAATTTCCATTTTAATCACTGAGTAATTAAACATCTCTGGTATTGAATACAAACAATACAAGGGTTGACATACTAAGAATATGTCTAGTTCTCTTTTTCGACACTAATAAGGTTATTCAAACTATTCTTACCGAAACAGATATCGTTGTTATCAGTCTCGTCTACAGCGACATCTGAAAAAAATTAAGATGTTAGACAGCTATTCAATTTTAGTTGTATATTGTTTGTGGACAGACCTGTGGCGTAGCTAGACTTAACTGCGCCCAGGGACTTGACACAAAGTCTGCGCGGCTTCACGGACCGACACAGTCTTGGGGCTGACTAAGCCCCCAAGAAGATTTCAAAATTTCACTATTTATAGGGTTCGTTTTTTAAGCTTTTGGTATCGGGGCTGGTAAATTGCGCACTGCGGTCAGTTTGTAGCCAGGTATACCCAAAATGTTAGGTAAATTGCGCACAAGTGACCCTAAAGAGGGTCTAGGTAAATAGCACACAACTTTCTACCGATTCCACGAATTTTAAGAGTTACCAGAGATTCAAAGGATTATCCCCTAAAGACTTCACGATAACAATTTGATGCGTAGGTACATAGATCAGTTAAGTTTTTGCATATACACTTCGATCAACCGGGTGTGAGCCTGGGTTTTCTTGTTTTTTTTTAGTTTTTTATTTCTTATTTTCCGATATTTTTATGGGCGAAGGAAACAATTTAACCGCTGTGCGCAATTTACCTATACAGAGACTCAATCCCCTGGCAGCAACTCTACTTTGGCAAGTTTATCTGAAACCGTGAAAGGAATGCAGTCGAAAACATTGCCACTTTTAACTATGACAAAACTGAGGTTCTAACTATGTAGTGATAATAATTAGAAAAGGGTCTTTTTATTATTAACAATATTAAAAGAATGATTAAACGTTAATTTCATAATGTGCTTGTTTCCTTGGATTTATTCTATTAACATTATTTTTTCAATTTATGAATACTAAAGATGAACACTTTTCCAAATTTGTTATGGGCTTTTTGAAGCTCTGGCAGCTTTGTACGAAAACCATAATGACCACACCCTCCGAATTACATAATTGGTGATTTGTATCGACCAGCTGACTTCTTATTGGCAAGCGCGTGCGTGAGATCTTCCCTCTCACTTCGTCAATTGACTGATATTGATTTATCCAGTGGCGTTGGTTTTATCAGTTACCTTTGTATTTTCAGTTTTACTTGGTAAAATAGGTACCGTACGCCATTTGTACGTTTGACAGATAGGCGCCATGTTTTTCCTCGCTTCTTACCGATGCCGCATAGCTTCAGATAAACTTGCCAAACTATACCTGACGAACCCTCCCCAAATTTGGGAAACTTCTTGACCACTGTGCGCAAAAGTATATTGTAAACCTAGGCGGTAAAATGGCGTTTTTCAGGCCAAAAAAAGATATGGCTACTTTTTGAGGCCAGGAAAAGCACTGTCATGGTCATGGTTTACACATAATTTTTTATCTCACACAATAACTGTTGGTGATATTCTTTTTATAAAAATTTTATTTTATAATATGAAATTTAGTACTGTTTTTATCCTACACAATAATTGTTGGTAATATTCCATATAAAAATTGTATTTACCTCACACCAACGGTTTGTCCCAGCCCGTCGAAGAACCGTAACATGACGATCACGCTCATGCGCAGTGATTAAAATGCGTTCCAGCCGCGACGTGATGGTTTATCGGACGATTCTACTCGCGT
>CAJUYG010003300.1:0-22393 GCA_910591675.1 Galerucella calmariensis
TAGATCATGCATTAATGGGGGTCATTAATGTATAATTTTGTCTAATTTTGAGAACGTTAATAGCATATGTTAATACACGGTCGACGGAAAAGAAGTATGGGTCAATATCCAAGGGCGTCGGACAGAGGTGATCTCAAACTATTAGAAAAACGTTACTTTTTTCAGTACTTTTTCACTTGCTAACAAAACAGAAGTATATTATACAGGATGTCCAGAAACTCTCCTGTCAAACAAAAACAGCAGACAATAGATGTGATTTTATGTACATCTAACCTAATTTATTTTCCTCCCGAGGAACATACAAACTACAAACTTCAAGTAAATTGTTTTGCAAGAAGTTAAGGTAATCGTGTTATAGTAAACGGCCAGGTAACATCAGTGGTCCCAGTAGTTGATTGGCGATTAGACATATCCAAACAATATGTGTATTATGGGTTATAATACGAACAATTAAACGGAAGCATCTATTAGAATTTTCAAAGACACTCTGCTACAGAGGTGTATAGTGTTAAATTCATGCGCATTAGTGGAATTTATTTCCGAGAATTATTATAATTTGCAAACTCAAGGCGTTCTAAACCACAAACTAATTATTCAAATATGAGTCGTGAGAGTAGAAAATAAACGTAAAAATAAACGCTGGTAATCTATTTCATGTTGGTTCAGAAAAAGAAGCTCAGCAAATTTTGAGCTAGCATTTTGTGATTGTCCATTTGATTTAATTTGTCAGTCATCTATGTCAGTGGAAAATAAATTTGGTTTTTTATTTAAACCATTACCAATTCTAACTGCCTCGGATATAATACAACTAGCAAATACCTATAGCTGTTGGTCAATCAGCTTCATAAGGAAATTTTTATAACAATATGAATGAAAATGATGATGGAAACGAAATGGATTTATCACTTATAATTTCACAAGTGGTTTGTATTTTATCGGGTAAATTTGGGTTGTTTAATGAGAAACTGTTTTCTAGTCATTTGACGAGAATAACTGTCAACTATTAAAAACACGACATTGAAGGTGGAGTGTTTTTAGGTTGACAGTTATTCGAGTCAAATTGCTAAAGGAAACTGTTTAGAATTTGAACAACACAAATTTACCCAATATCAACACAAACCTCGAGTGTAATTCGGCAGGACAATTTAATGAATGAGAAATTTGGAAACATATTGTAATGTTTTTCTTATTTATTTAAACTGTTTTAACCGTGAGATAAAATTATATGCTCACTATGGCTAAATACTATTGATTTATTAAAGAAACACTTACAGACTATAATAAACTTAATTTATACACACACTATTTAATGTCTATTAATTTATCTATACTCGGTATAATAATTGTCCTAATTTATCTTCAACACTATTTATATTCACTTTCTGTTTACTAACTGTATACTGAAACTGTTTACCGATTCACTGTATACTGAACAACTCCTCGACTCACTCGAAAACCCGCGTATATATAGTCCCTAGAATCTCTAGAACTTTCTTGAATTCACCGCCTTCTACGCTGTTCGAGAACAGTCTCGATATTACCTGCGAAAGAACCTTTCTAGAAAGGTCACATTCATAGTTTGCGACAGGACCGACTTCAGAATCAGTGAGTTCGTAACAATATCAATGCAAACTTTATTTATGAAACATTAAAAATAAACACATTTTTATTTTAATGTAGAATTATTAAAAACGCTGTTATTGAAATTCATACTAGGAACAGTGATATTGATGAACAAATGAATAAGTGAAAAAACCACTAGTGTATTTGTCAACAGTAAAAACACAAGAGCTTTTTTTTTATCGGATAAATTTATCTTTGCAACGAAACAGTTTTGCCATAATCACTAATTTTACGAGAAAAACTGACATGATAAAATCGCGACACCGAAACTGGAAAAACTTTGAGTTAAAGAGAAATTTATCCGATGAAAGGAAAGCTCGAGTGTTTTTTGGCAAGACAATCCCATTCATGTATAATAATTCCCATTTGTGAATACAAAAATCGTAGTTTGCTGTCGGCTAAATGGGAAGGAAGAGAGTTTGCAAGTGGATAAAAATATCGGATAAATTACGTTACCGTAGCAACCCTAGCATTTAGGTACTGTCTGTTTACCAAGCAATGCACGTCAATTTGACAATTATAAATGTCAAAAACAGAATGAATTAAACAGCATATAACAATTCCAAAAAGTATGTCGAGATTTGGAAATATTTGCAAGGCAGAAATAGTAAGGGAGATTGAAAAATCAACTCCAGAAAATACCAAGAAAACTCATTCCTCCATATGGAATCAATTTAATTTAATTTAGTTTAATTGAATTGAGTTTTTTATTCATGGGATTGTCTTACCAAATACCACGCGAGCTCAGATTTAGCAGGATATTTTTTCCGGTGGTTTTCTCATGCTTACTTTCATTGGCAATTTAAGTAAGTATTCGAAAACAACCACAAAAAATATCCGGCTAAATCTGAGCTCTTGTGGTATTACCCCCGATAAATTAACGACAGAATATATGGATGAACAACAAAAATAATTATCTTTATATACTTGCGACTCATTGTCATTGTGTAAAAGTGACGTCCGCTTACTAGATATTGAGGAAGAGGAGTTTTTATCGCGATAAAAAAGGATGCACCTTTTTTATCGATGTCAAAGTGACAATAACATTTCCAGGTATATGACATTTCAACATTGGAGTTAATTTATCGCTGTAAAAGTTAAAGCTAACTTTTGCCGCTGTCAAAGTGACAATTGCACTGTGGCATATATGCGATTTTTTATACATGAATTAAATTGTCATAATAAATAATACTGCGTTATCATGCGGTGGCAGTTCAGTAAATGTCTTGACAATAATTATGATCAGGAAAAATTTAACGTGAAAATTGCTAGAGTGCGCGCTCACTTTGATTGTTCAATTCCTATACTAAAGGAAAATCACGACACAGCTTTTACAATGATAAAGTTTAACCCCAACAAACGATAAAAACACCGTTAAAAGTAATCAGTTTTATGGAAACAAAGTCTCATCTTTGCGGAAAACGAAAGTTCAGTCAATATCAATATCCCGTTGTAAACCTAGAGGTTACCATCAAGTGGAAGGGAAAGGTTTCCAATAAGAAGAGCGTTAAACGCAAACAACATTAGTTTAATTATTTCAATTATGCACTGAGCACAAAATGCATTAGATGTCATTTTAATAAAGAGTAAATTCGTAGCTTGGAAGAAAAAAAAAATAAAACAAATCAAGATTAAATTTAGTCTTCGAAATAAAATTATTTCATTTGCTGAAATAAAAATTAATCAAGTTAAAGATTTACTTTGTTTTATACATATTAACACTAGACTAGTTCACTATATTTTTGATTTAATGCCTACACAAATTTTACATTATGTAAGTATTATGCATGATAATACTTTATTCAAGATGGTTGGAGTCAACAACGAAACGAAGTTTGGACACACAAAAAATACTGTGCATTTCAGAGTGATATCATTATAATGTGATCTGTAGTGAACGATGGATTGCCAGACTAATGTATTGCATCGCCAAAGCATAGAGCACTGCAAAAATGGAAATTTGGAAATTCCTTTTCGAGTAAACGTAGCGTCATCACAAAATAAAATTTTTAAGAATCGGAATCTTGGTTATTTTTGGCGTTTCAAGTAAAAACTATTCGAGCTGGGAAATCATAATCTAAAATCGCATAAACTTTTTGAATGTGAAACGTATAGAGATTTTCTTTATCAATAATATTCTCTATACATATATCGGATATAGAAATTACATGATTCATAGCGGTGAGCATATTCTTCATAGGAATAATTAGCCATTTTGATAAATTATTTTACCTTATTTACGCAACAACTCTATAACTTCGAAACAATTTGACGTAATGTCAAATCTTGTTAATATGTCGAAGCCAAACTAAGTAGGTACTTTTTAGATTATTTAGTGATCAAATAATTATATTAAATGCCAAGAATAACAAAAATTGAAATCAATTATCTCGAGAACGGTGGATAATACATAGCAAACTCACACAAAAGCATATTTTTGGGACAATACCTTATAGTATTTAAACTAAATGTAAAATGTTTCAAAATACTCATTAACAGAACAAACAATTTGCCTGTTGCACCTACCACTTTGAACGCTTGTGATGGCATTAAAAACGCACAATGAAGATATTAACTGAAATAATCACATAAAACAGCATTTATTTTTTTCAAGTGTTTAAAAGGCATTTAGTTTAAAAGGTGTACGGTGTACCTGAACGTGTCGGCGATTATTATACTTTGATAAAGGTAATGGCGGCCGCTATTACAAAAGTCACTGCAGCACGTGTTAATGAAATACTTTCGGTTTGAGCAATAATTTTCGTTTCCTACTTTCCTGCATTCCGTGCATAGTTTAATATTTACCAGAAACCGACAATTATTATAGCTTTGCATATTCGTGTATGCTCACACCTTTCTTTGTTTTTGCGTGTAAATCGTGTTTGCACGTAAATTTGGCAAATTTGCCCAATGTTCGAGCTCGAGCATTTAAATAATGTTTCAATACTCTCCAATACCTATGGACATATCATTCTTAGGATAAGATAAATGCCCATTCTGAAATATTAACTCGCGGACAACATCGGTTTTCCACCATAATTAAGTCCTTGTCGAGATTCGTCCTTTTGCGAAATATCGATACACAACAGAAACCGTGCTTTTGGCGTTCTTTCACGAAAAATCTGATGTATCTCCATTTATTTCATGGTGTGAATATTCCATGCTGAAGTCCACCATTTTCATAGAGGAAAACATAGATATTTAAAAGTACCTATCCCAAACTTCGAGAATTTTTAAAAACAAGATATACCGGATATAAACGAAAAATCTTGTGTGTTTGACGAGGAATATGTAAATAAATTGCTGTATCAAGCCACCGATGTTATATATTTAATGCTGAACGTTGTTATGATAATGGAATTGCTGGAGCGTGCCGATCTAGTTAACTCTCTGCAATTAAAATGGACAAAGTTGAATTAAGGCATGAAGTCATAATTGTTACTAGTCCTGATTCCAAATTGGAATGGCACGTGAATTTACAGCACCCAAAAGTTCGAAATTAGATTGTTATAAGATCCCACATGACGAATTTCAATCCTCGATTCTTCATGCGATATCAAAATGGAAAGTGCTTAAACCAGCCTGTTGAGAAAAACTCGATGTCTTCGATTCCAAGTAAAATTGATAAATTTCTGAAATTTAAGAAAACTTTAAGGAATATACTGGACACTCCCTTTGAAGAACGTCGGCCAATTTATTAGCGAATACTCGAGTTGATGTCTTAGCTCTCAAGCGACATGGCGGATGGAAATCTGCAACTATGGAGAAAAGATAGGTAGCGGAGGGTGTCAACAATAAAAAGGAAGTTGCAAAGGAAATTTTATACAATATAATTACTTCTGCAGTACTTCGAGAGTAACAGAAAACTTTGAAATGGAAATATTTCCTGGCAGAATAGAATAGAATAGCTGAAATGTGGATATTTTGTTGTGAAGTAGGTACCCTTCAAAGATTCGAACCTGATATTTAGTATTTCGTTATTAAAATACGTTATTTATAAAATGTTGACAGTCCATGTTTACTTATGTAATAATTTATAGCTGTTAAGTTGAGAATGGTATTTACGAAAATAAATTGTCTAGTGTTAACAAAGTTTTTCAATTATTTATTAATATCTCTGCTTATTTTTTTTAGAAAGTCAGGTCTTAGTGATTCATACACATGACGTAAAAAAATGTTATAAATACTATGTTTCAGTCTTTATTTCTAATAGAATGAATAATAGTTGTAAAAAAATAACGCATATATACATTATATTCACAATACAAACTGACCTTACTCAAGCAACATAAATCAAGAAATTTTATTTCTACTCGACTCTAACGATTTGGCAATTTGCTAGTTAATAAATTATAACAATTTATCACAAACAATATTTAGACCATATGGTGATGAATAAGTTTGTCAACATTGGTCAAATCGTATTTTCATCAATAGGTTGTTTTTTAAATGGGTTTTATATGGTAATCATTTAATTTTCAGTTATTAGGTGCGTTCTTTTTGACTGGGATCTCAGTTAAGGCCACATTCCACCGAGTCCATTGGCGTACGACACGTTGACGTGCGTCAACGCATTTATTTTTATTTTCTATGCAATTACACGATTGACCTCCAACCTAGTACGGTACGTCAAATGACGTACGTCACGATGCGGCACGTCGACGTATGTTTTGGTTTGGGTATTAGTTGAATCCGATTCGCCGTGGTGTTTTGTAGGGAAAAATGGAGGAATAGTTAATCATTGAAGTAGAAAAGCGGCTGTTCTTATACGATAAACGCCTCACTGCCTACAAAAACTCGAAAACACCCGAAGATGCGTGGAAAGAAGTGTCACATGAATTAAAACTAGAAAAGTATCAAATACACATTGGATAATTACTATCAGCAAGCTTCTTTTATTGATTTATTGTTGATTTTTGACATTCAGGATTAAAAATACAAGAAAATAATATAATAGTATATTATTCAATTATACACCATTTTGTTTGCCGTCAAAAAAGTAACCAACGCGACGTGCTTGGTGGAAAGACACAAATGTTTTGTCGACGTATACCGTTGCCTGCCGTATTTGACGTATGTCAACGTTTCGCACGTCGCCGGACTCGGTGGAATGTGCTATGGCGGGGGGTATTAGTTTAGACTTGAGTTGCAAATAAAGTGTAGGGAATAGAGAAATATTCAATTTTTTTGATTTTTGAAGAACATAATCTAGTTTCATTTGGTTTTGAGTGAATGTTGTTTATGGGAATACCTATAATATATATACAGGGTGTTTCTTAAGTAATCTAAAATATTATATGGGGCGCTTCGTTACTCAATTTTAAGACGAAAAGTTCATATAAACATGTGTGATAGGTGTTGTCGTTTATGAGATACAGGGTGTTGAATTTATTATTATTATTATTATTATTAGAAGGCGCATGTGGTTCATGCATGACGGAGCTCCTCCACATTTTTCAGTGATTGTACGCGAGTTTTTAAATAATGTTTTTTCAAACCATTGGATCGGACGAGGATCTCCACACCCGTGGCCCCCCTAGATCACCTGGACACAATCCTCTGGATTTTTGTGTGTGGGGATATTTGAAATCGCTTGTTTACACAACATTGATATTAAACGTACAAGATCTTCAAAATCGTATCATAGACGGCTGTAATGTTATTCGTAACAATCCTGGTATCTTCGAACGTATTCGACAATCCATTAGACATCGAGCGGATGCTTGCATTTTAGCTGGAGGTGGACATTTTGAACATTTGCTCTGAAATGTATTATTTTTTCTTTATGTTTAACACATGTTGCTTGTAATAAAATAATAAAAAAATATAAATCAGTAGCGTCACCAAGAAAAATTAATTTCACGTACAACACCCTGTATCTCATAAACGACAACACCTATCACACATGTTTATATGAACTTTTCGTCTTAAAATTGAGTAACGAAGCGCCCCATATAATATTTTAGATTACTTAAGAAACACCCTGTATATACAGTGTGGTCACATCGATTTGTATTTTTAAATGAGAATTTTTCTCATATGTAGCGAATTTGCAAAATAAAATATTTTCTTTTTTCAAAGTTAAGTTTTGTAATAAATCTGAAAACACAAAATATTTCCGAAATAATCGAAGATATGTATAGGATATTGTAAGTACATGAATTATGTCTAGATTTCTTTAAGCTTCCAGAAAAGTATTAATATACAGAGGGTTGCATTTAAAATAAGAATGTTAGTATTGGCCACTGTCACATGACACACCCTATATATTTTTTAAATGCACATTTAAAAATATAAATTGACGTGTCCCAGCGTTTTTCCCAACACGCCCCTATTTACTCGTTAGCGAATTTATTCCATTGTAAATATTTTTTTTTGTAATATTCTAGCACATTTAAATTTCCTAATTTGTTTTAGCCCATTAATCTCCAATAAAACTGCTGATAATAAGCCGATTGATACTAAAAATGGAACTGAACAGGAGAGATCTAATTTCAAAATCACTCCGATAATAAATAAGCTTCTCGTTTTTTGGGAATCTGATAAACTTATCTCAGAATACACCGAAAATTACTACATTAATTTTATTAAACTCTGTATGATTCATATCATTAATAAATAATGCCACCATAATTCTTATGAAATTGTTTTATTAAAGAGGGATTGTCAATGTGAAGACAGATTGTAATATTATTTTTTTAAATAATAGGAAGCAAACATTGTCAAATAAAAATCTTTCAAAATGATGTGCTTCGACAGACCAATTCTAACTCACTTCTTCCAGAATGCATCTCAACTTGCTTGGTAGTAGCCCATATTAACTGAAGAGAATTGGAGTGATAATACTTTTCAAAATAAAATTTATTCGAGTGTTCATTTCTAAACAAAAATTAGTGGTAGTGTAACGTGTGAATAAAACTAAAAATCACCCTGTTTGGAAAACTTCTAGAACTAGTATATTTCATGCCAGAACATTACATATCTTTTTATTTCTGCTATTGTTTTCATTAAATATGAAAATTTTCTAGAATTCCAAAAATTCTTCCATATATAATTGACATTTTGTACTATCTACGATACTAGTTTACGATTTACTAGAGAATATCAATGGTAGAGTTTGTTCAACCATCCTTTGCCGTTACGTCATAATCGATGACGTATTCTGCTGTTTTACATACAGTAGAAAAAATTGACCTTTACCCTGACGTCACTAACAATGAACAGTAGTAAACACAAGCTTTATATACCTCATCCTTTTCTACTAACAGTAAAAACACATCATACAATATACGACACTTGTCTTTCAAGCAATGACATACGTTCTTATGTAACTCTAATTATTACTTCCAAATGTTGAAAAGAGATAGCACCAAAAACGATTAATAGGTTGTATTCATAAGAATTTATTTTGACCTCTTATGACAACTGTCATTATTTTGATACATCGAGTTTTGTTCAAATCGTTCCATCATTTGCATTCAGATAAATTCTATAAAATTGGTTTTTTTCAAGACCTCTAATTTATTATTTTTATTCCACGATAAGTTCAGAGTTTTCTGTTTCGCATTTAATGAATATTTCCAACTTAACCTCACTTCTTAGACGGTGGCTGAACAAGATAAACAAGCAGTCAACGTATTTACGCACACGACAAAGTAATTGTAGCCATTTTTGACTCATTGATTGATTTCGCGAGGTTAGTAGGTATGACGTCAGGGTAAAGGTCAATTTTTTCTACTGTATGTCTTATATTACTTGAATGTTATTTTACACTTAACCTCAAAATTATAATCAATGACATATGTTGAAGAATTGTTTTCAAAATATGACAACTGAACTGTCAAAAGTAACAGATAAAATTGATGTCGACCTTAGATAAGAAATATGTATGACGTAACGGCAAAGGATGGTTGAACAAACTCTACTATAGTTGGAATAATACCCTTCTTGGTGTGCGTCATCGATTGTTAATCTCTTTCTATCACATTACGTAGGGAGAAATGGAAAAAAAGGCAGGTCTGTGATTAATCATAATCAAAATATCACAATAATGAACCGTTTGAATTTTTTACAAACGTTAACCTTAATCTTTGACTTACAAAAATTTGATTGGTTGATGTTTATATTACGCGCCAGCGCAACCTATCAATTGGGAGCTCAAAATACTTTGAAGGCGTTACTTTCGTAGCGGCAATATGTCATACGTCTTTTTCTTCTGTCACACTGACAGTTCTTGTCAGGTGTGTACTTTGTTGCTTACGGTCAATTATTATTTATGAGAAGTGAATATTAATCTTATTGTTATATTTATCTAAATAATATACAAAAATATGCCTAGATACACGAAAAAACATCATCAGCATTTTGAAAGTTCTGAAATATTTTCAGTTAGAAAAAGATGCTGGTAATTATTGATTTCATAGCCTTTTCGAATTTGGCTGAATACAATCCTGATGATTTTATTTATCAAATTTAAGGTTAGCAATATGTCAAAATAGCAAACAAAATAAACGACATGCCGAAAACCCGGATATACGTCACAATCGATGACGCACACCAAGAAAGGTATTATTTCAACTATATCAACTAAAAATGCATATTTTTTGTTAATAATAAAATTACGTGGTACGAAAAACAACGATTTTCCAACTTTAACACCCTGTATATCGGAAACTAGTGATAGTCATTGAGTTGGTTCCATGGACAATAAGATTTGACGGACCGCCACTTGGCCACAAGAAAAGCGCGGGGTCCTTTACCAGTCAAACGAACAGCGTGAGTTTGAGACTTTGATGACGTATAAGTACTTAAGCTGAATAAATAGTACCTACTTGCACCAGCGTCTTTGTAAGCACTACTAACTAATTAATGTTATTAATATGAATTCAGGTGTTCAAAATATAATTACTCGAAAATATATAGGTACAAAATATTAAATAATAAATATACAATTATAGTAAATATACATAATAATTATAATATCTCAGTTATGCAACAATGTTCAACTAATACTATTTTCAACATAAATTTTAAGATTTAAGAAAACTAAGACAGGGTTTTTAGACAAAAACAAATCAGAACCATTATCAGAAGCAGTGTCAATATTTAACTTGACGAGTCGAAGTGTTGGTGTATTTTAAACAGTGCCTATGTTCCTATTCGGGGGTACGATGCAGCTAATAAATATTTGAATAATGTATGGAATAGAGATGTCGTTTAGTTCAGAATGTTAATTTCAATGTTAAACGTTTGTTTAACATTTTATTTTTCTGACAATCTGCTATAGTTACATGAGAATTTCTAAAAAGGCGTACTACCAGGATCCATCGCTTGGTGCAGACCAAAGTCTGAACTGGTTGAAAGCATGCAACAGTCTTTGAAATGGAAGTTTTCGCCATCGATCTGTTGGGTGAATGCTGGACAACAGCTACTCTAACAAATCAATGAACATATACCTAGTAATAATAGCAGCGGTCTCCAGCATTTATTATTGAAAACAGATGTGGAATTCTGGAGTACTCGTGGGTGCAATAGTACAATAAATAGGGTTGTTTCTGTATGGATTTCGAAGAAGTGGACCAACTGGTAAGGAAAACATGTTAGTTCCAGTTTATAGGCCTGGAGTAACTATTGAAAATCTCTCTAAATACGACAAAGAGATCTATCTCAGATCAGATGAACTGCAAAGCAAGGGTATACTAGAATGAGATACGAGGATTAAAGTAAGTGGAAGTACCTTCAAAATTGAAAGCAGAAGCCTTGCTGGACATGAGCAGTGAAAATTAGGTTCATTACCGGAATCCGCATTGGACACTGTCAACTATCATCTGGGCAGAATAGAGCTGGTTGAAAACACAGACTGTCGATTCTGCTTAGAAGGTAAATCACACATTTAGCAATACTGGATGCCTGCTGAACGAGTTAGCCTACTTATCTTAGGAAGTAGGAAATGCGTTTGTGCGCCCAGAGGATGGGGTAGTCTTACTATACAGATTATTAACTTCCTTGAGAAGATTGAACTTGAAGGAGTAATCCAACTTGGATTGAGGCACAATGGACAGTATTCTCGCAGTGCACGATTCTGATCCCACTAAATAAACCTATGACTAAACTATGAGAGTTTAAGAAACGATGATTTTCTACTCTTTGAACAATGTATACACTTGGAGAAATTCAATTGCAATTTTGTATCCGTAGATTTTTGAAATAAATAGAAAGTGTGAGAAGCACTAACATTTTACTTCAATTTAAATTTATGTAGCAAACCCGTTAGAAAACAGAAAAAATAAATTTTAAAAAAAGTATCCTAACAATTACAGGACCAAATTAAATTGGCAGACGAATATAAACTTGAATAAAGTGAATAGAATCGTCGTTTGAGGGGTTTCATTATATTAATTTGATCGAACATTGAGTGTTTGTCTTGATGTTGGGATGGTTTCTAATACCTGGTTATCTCATTTGGCTATTGTGAAAAACTTTATCAGGATATTTTCATTGTTCAATTCTTGGTAAATTGAAAGAAGGAATTCGTAGAAATAATACAGTTTTACGAAATTTTTCACAGCTTCTGGAAAATCTGACCTGATTAAAGTGTTTTTGTTCAATTTTTGTTTGTCCTTTTCAGTGTTTTCACAAATTCAAATAGGGTCTAAGTAAAATACGAACAAAAAATTACTTCAACAATACAATCACGAATCTTTAGATTTGGATCCATCAGTAAAATGGCTGTTGTGAAATACGAATCTCCGTTTAGTTTCATTTTTTACAGGGAGAATCAACTTATCAAAGTTTGATTTAAAGAAACCCAGTTGAATATAATATTTTTTTCACATTGTTGCAGACTTTTTTACAATAAAACTAGTCAAATTTATGATGCAATTTTTCTAGTTCTTTTCGCCTTATTTCTTCCCATTTAGCAATATTTCCTGGTGAGTTTGCTAAAAGAAAAATACCCAACAATATTAAATATAGCTACAAAGAAAATATTTTGTAATCATTGAATAAAAAAGGTAGATGGAACCTTAACGTTTGGTATGGGTGTAGCGTAGAAAGTGATAACCTGAATTAGTATGTCTACAACTTTTCTTAATATAATAACATTACAGTCGAAAATACACTGAGAATGCTGAATAGCGAAGCATAGGCATAAATACTGCCCCTACCGCTTTCACATAATATTCTTTTCGTTTTAAACTTACGCGAATACGTACGCTTTAGCTCTACGATCACATATAAGAGATAAGTAGGAAACAAAAATCTCAATCTATGTATACACTAACAACTATATATTGGGACAAAAGAAAATACATCCGTAATTAAGATTTTCAACAAATAATTAAGTTTTTTTTTGTTATAATAATAATTGCTTATAAGTAATTGTTTGAATGAACAGTAACCATAAAACATAATTATTATTTGTTAACAATAAAGCTAACAACAATACAATATTCAAAATGTGCGACAATTAGGATAGGATAGACACCTAAACTATTAATTATTGTGCCAAACCTGAGTAATGCGCGATGTGTAGGAAACAAAAAGTTTTATTGAATTATGTTGTACCGACTCAATTTAGTGCGTGCTTTGCTCAAGACAATCAAATATTCTCCAGGGAAACTACAACCAGGTTAAAACAAATGAATGCCTTAGTCAGAGTAACACTATTTTGACAGGACTAAGACAAATGTAGATTATGTGGAATTGTAAGAAAACTCCATGTATATAGTGCAATTTAGGACACAATTCCTAGGAGACTGCTGGATTGAAAAAGGAAACTTAGGTGTAAACTAAAGTTATAGTAGTTATACTAAGGGACTGAATAGAAAAAATGGTATAGGTCTTTTTGGTCTTAGTAAATGTCACTCCAAAATACATACACATACTTACATGAATTCACAAACAACGTACATGTGTAAATGCCTAAGCTGGTTCAGTCGAACAAACTAATCGTGCTGATTTACATCCTTCGCCAATATTTTAATAGTTATGGTAGCAACTGCATATTCCTGTATATATGCTCAATGCTCATAGAGTAATAAATAAGAGAGATGTTAAACGTGTAGCGTTTTGTGGCACAAAGTTACCACTAGCGCCTACCTTGGCTACCGGTATGAACCAGCATTCAAGTGGCCCGCTTTTTGAATTTGCAAGCTTTCAGCATACGCATATTTATCTCTATGGATATGCTAATGAAAATCTCAAAATAAAATTGTATTACACTTATCCGTAAAATCCCGACCATCACTGGAAATGCTAACATACAAGTATCGTTAAATCGATCCAGATTTTTGTTGACTTCGCTCCGTCAAACTTTCGTTCAAGCTTTTATTGAGAGTAAATGGAAATCCTGGATTTCCTTGAGAATAAAATCGTAGAAATTACACATTTCACAAATACAAACTGCACTTAAAAAACATTGTTTAAGGATCCTATGCGGTTTTACTGCAAATTGAAATCAGTTTAAAAAATGACAATACCAAAAATCTTCATATTTTGGTTTATTATACAGTCACTTATTTAAAAGTATTAGAATTTATCTGAACACACCACATAGAAAATGTCACAGGATAATAAATAAATATTTACACCATTTTCCCCAAGAAATAAATTGAATAAGTGTATGGATGGGAAATATTTGGGTTGAAAGTGTTTTTTCCTAAATTTATTCCAAACTTCTATGAAGATTTTAGTTCATTTGAGAGAATCATAAGGTCGCCATTCATTCCATTTATTCTATTGGACTAATAAAATTGTGACGATTGGAAGGAAGACATTAAACAGAACTTCAATAGTAACTTTATTGCTTTTGCAGTAAAAATAGATCTAGGTAATATCGTCAATAAAAATACAATCACGTGTTGCACGTGTAGGAGATAGTAATTTGTGTAAAGATAAAGGGTGTACCAACCGTACTAACACTGTGAAATGAATTTTTCATCAATTTTTGTTTGAAATTACCTGAAACTGTATCCTGAATTTCATTGGTATAACATAAACAATAGATGAATGCAATTAGAACGTTTTGTAATCGGTTTCCAAGAAATTCAAGAAAATACAAATTAGTACTGCGAGAGTAATGCGCATGTGATGTTTCCTTGCATCAAATAAGATAGTTTTGGTTTTTTGATACATTTTATGGATACAGTGGTAATGACAAATTCAAATTTTCGACCTCGGAAGCCATTCGGATCATAGTAAAACCGCTAAATTTTAAAGCTTACAGATGTGCTCATGTTTAACCTATAAGTATTACATCAAATGGTCGTCACGTAATAGTTATTTACGTAATTAGTGGGATATGGATATTATTAACGCACGCATGTGAAATGAAATCACATAAGTGCGTTAATAATTCCTATCCCACGTATTACGTACACAATTTTAACTACAACTATTTATTAGTATTATTAACAATAAATCATAAAATTTTATTGAAAAAAAACTTCAATCCCACGTATTGTTATTAATATTTACTGCAAACATGAGGTACTGTAGATCATATTTTGTGACCATAGCAGCAAAGACAAATAAAGCTGCGGAAATAAAATAAATTAGTTATGTCATCAAATTGTCAAAGTTGAATGAACAAAAATCTATAAAAATAAGTTCAAGCGAAGAAAATCTTCCTTCGGATATTGAAAATGCAGCTTCCTGTGTTATTTTAAATATTTAATTCTGGTATTAATATTTTTCTTGATTCTTATTATCGCACTAGTGCGGTAATGTATTAAAAACGCACTAGTGCGGCAATATACGTCATTATGACACTGAAAATAGTGTCAAATGGTACCCGTTACATGACAGTTGTAGATAAAACGTATTATTTTATAAGATTCAACAATATTTTTGTTGATAATCTCCATTTTTTTTAGAAAATGAAACATAGTTATATTAAAAAAATTAAAATTGATTTATCACCAAATCGTTGCATAATAGCGAATTCAAAAGGGAGCATATTCCTTTTGAAAAAATACCTAATAGTTTGTAACAAGCAATTCACTACGCTAGGGATATAGATTGTACCGAGTTTTAGGTTTGTAGGTAGCAAAATTAGAAAAAGTCTCGTCACCTATAGTTTGGCAAGTTCATCTGAAACTACGGGGCATCGGTAAGAGGCGAGGAAACATGGCGCCTATCTGACATAAACGTGCAAATGGCGCACTGTACCTATTTTACCAAGTAAAATTGAAAATACAAATGTCACTGACAATACCAACGCCACTGGATAAATCAATATCAATCAATTGACGAAGTGAGAGAGAAGAACACACGCGGGCGCCTGCCATCAAGAAGTCAGCTGGTCAGGCCCTTCGATGAAAATCACCAGAGCCTGAAGAAGCCCATAGCAAATTTGGAAAAGTGTTCATCGTCTAATATTCATAAATTGGAAAAATAATGTTAATAGACAAAATCCAAGGAAAAAAGCACATTAAAGTGTTAACGTTTAATAATATTGTTAATAATAAGAAGTCCATTTTCTCATTATTATCACTACATACTAAGCACTTTAGCTTTTTTATAGTTAAACGTGGCAATATCGAATGATTTCGGCTGCATTACTTTCACGGCTTCAGATAAACTTGTCAAAGTATACACTGGGTATAATACCTAAATAGTTAGAAAGGAAGTTGTTGAAGTGCTGAGTGGTATACATCCAAATAATACCGGCAATCCACAATCAACAATGTTTGAATACAAAATATAAATTCTATGAGACAATGGGTAGGCTTTGATAAAGTTTAAAGTTCAACCACCAAAAAAATTAGAAAAACTTATCTACAAAAACATGTCATCAAAGCCCTCGTCAATACCTTTTCGTGTGTTTAGAAATTATACATGCATAAAAACTGAAGATTTTCAATACTTTACCTAGTTTGCTGATATACATAAAAGCAGGTATTGATAATATTATACCAAATACGTAGTATCTATAAATCCAATTATTCTTAAAATAATGCAAATAAGGGAACTGCACCAGCTTCGCTGTAAAAGTGTATGGAAAACGCATAGATCTTGAGTCAGTGAGGATTGGATTTTGGGTGCTCATTCCTGCTGACGGTTTGGTTTTTTTTGGGAAATAATCCATTTTTTATTTGATTTCTATAAAATGAAAAATATTAGGACCTTATTCATGGTTTGATTAAATAATTGGTATAGAACACGTACCTGAAAATAATTAAATAATAATAAACGTCAAATTGACGTTTTATTTATTTAAAGAATTTCCAATCGATTGGAAATTTGTCAAACTCTGACATTCCGTTTGTGATTCGTTGTAAATCGATTGACAATTTTTGTTGTACGAACTGGTACGAACGGGTGGAAAATTTGGACATCATGACAGTGATGTCTTTGATGATAAAAATGAACTAAAAGTTTTCCATCACTCGAAGAAGAGCTTGAATTATTGTCATATATATGAGAAGAAAAAGAATGAGTAAATAATTTAGTAATGTGTGTGTCATTCTTTGGATCTCTCTTTGTGTTGTTGGTATTTTGATCAATCTGGGATACAATGTCGCTAAATCCCTGGATACTTTTGCTATGGTTCTGCTAGCTGTAGCTACATCAATTTGCATAAAATGCACCATAAGAATATCCGTACCTGAAGGGATAGTGGTACCATTCCCATCATGTCCCTTCTTTTATTATAAGGTATGTTTGATTTGGTGGGACTTATATTTAAACCAAACTCTCCGTACATTTTATCCTGTCTGGCTCCCGTGATTTATTTGGTCCAAATGAGTATAATACACATTTTATTTTATTTTATTTTGATTCACCACTTTAGATGCTTTTTGGGAGACTTCGAGACAATATGTTGTTCTGGATCTAATGGTTCATCACTTACTTTGCACTCTTCAAAATGTTTTTCGCGAAGTTCTGCCAGAGTTTCCTTCCCATTTTGTGTATATCTCCCAACTTTTGTCTTCAATGAATTTATTGTCACTTGACGATCTTTGGAGTCTTGCACATTCGGTGGTCTGCGCAGTATTTCCTCCATGAAAAATATAATTGAAGAAGAGAATATTAATAAGTATGCTAAACTATGTTCTAGCAATGTTAATGAGATGTCTCAAAATAAAACTATTCACATAGTTTTCAAGTTTAGTTATCTAAACTGCTTAGCACTTTCTCACAGTTTTCAGACAGTTATTAATTGGATTATCTTGCAAATGCTGTGTTTGTTATTTCCTTTCTTCCTATCGTCAATGACCAAGCAACAAAGCTTTCATTCAGCAGTTTGTCCTTATTCAATAAAAACTATTATTCCAAACAGCACAAAAAATCTTTCTGATCGAAATGAATAATACACAGGAATGGAAATACTTCTTAAATGGAAATAAACAAACATATCGAATGATATTGCGATTTCCCGACTTTTCCCTTTTCCATTTTTGTGCGCCAAGGTCAAAAGATAAATAATATATTATTACATATTATCGACTTTCCCTTTTTTATGGGTGTCATTCAACTTGAAAACGGCGCGAGGCATTATATTTGGATTCATTTAATTGAGTTTCTAAGGAGAAATAATTTGATGGGTGAACTTTTCCAGGAGCGAATCTTCAACTAGCGTCAATATAATTAATACGATTGTGACAGATGGTCCAATGAAATAATTATAAAAGACTGGCGATACTATTCCGTGAACGGTTTTTTTGTAGGCAATTGTATCATCTTCTACTATATACAGGGTGTTTTGAAATGACACTTACAACGTTTGCATGTAGATACCTCTCGTAAAATTGGACAACATGATATCAGGATTGAGGAGTCCAGCTTACTTACTTTTCGAAGTACGAGGTGTTAAAGTTATGAAGAATTAAATATTTTAATTCGATAACATTAAAATGTATGAATACATTGATTTGATATTTAACAGGTTGTTTTAATGTAAACGGGCATATTTTAATGGAAAAACTTGTTTCAATTATTGATCCAGTGGTGTAAATTTTGAAAGAATGGGTCACCTTTCCCCTCCCATTTTTTCGCTACTGGCATTTGAGGCTATTTTCATTTTATTTTGTATTCCTCAATGGTTTTCTCGTGAAAAACGCATAACCTTTACATATCCAAAAATGTTTAGCTTTCAGGATATTTGTTTTTGTCAAGTCTGCATCATCATATATAGTTATACATGTGTTTGGGTTTGTAAGTCTGACAGCAAATGGTACCATCAGGACAGCGGCATACTACACTGACAAAATTCCCAGCAGAGCGTTCTTTCCTAAACTTTTTTTAGCCAAAACAAGTAAAATTTTCACTGTGGTAATAAAACTAATTAACTGAGTTGGTAAAATCAACTTTTTTATTATCTCTATACAGAAACTATAAGATACTTATTAAAAATACAAAACATTCTTTCCTATATCAGGAATTTTCACTTTTAATAAACATTACTTCACTACCGTAGAAATGTATCAATCCGTTATTAATAAGCTCTTCACTATCACTGTTAAAAAATATATGTACATTTTTTTTACAAAAATAGCATTTTTCTTCGCTAAAACAGAAAAGAAAACCCTTGGTCTAGTAGATATTTATTTGAAATTTGAATGTCCGTTATTTACAACAGTCGTCGTTTGACCAATCATTGATCGGCAATTTGTGAAGGAGTGCCATAATTGGATGTGCGCGAGAACGACGCGCAGCAGCGGCATTATTATAATCATTTTCATGTCATCGTTGGTGGGTGAAGTTTCACTTCCGCGTTTTAGTTTTCACATGTGCTATGGAATTTAAAAACCTTTTATCAACTTGGGTGCTTGAAGAATTCATCGACAATTTTGATTGTAAGTACCTACATGCATGTATACAAATATATTTTTATAAAAGATGATAGAAATTAAATAATTATCTGGTTTCAATTGAAAATATTAATTCACACCCACTAAAATTGTATACTATACTTATCAAACATCTTGTATATTTATGTGAATTTAAAATTTTTAAATTAGGTGCAGGAATCAATGATCAAAGTCTTAGATTGCTTGATGAAGAAACAATACGCCCTATACCCAAAATTTGGTCCAAGACTTGACTTCAAAAACTATTTTATAAAATACTTGATATCTCAACAAGCATACACATCATTGGCTCCAGAATCCCATTTAAGTGTAACTATCAGAACTCCAAATTGTCTATAGTAATTCATATTATTTCTCCCTGAACGATTTATATTTTGTAACATTATAAATTGAATAGTTTTAGAGGTGAATCAAGTTGCCCATCCTGTGATTATTTTTTAATTGAATGTTATCAAATTGTTGATCTTATTTTGCTCCATTACGCTTTACACCCTGTGTAATATTTATTTATTCAGTTTATTTACATATATTTGTTTATCCACCCAATTGATTGGATACTTAAGAATTAGTTATCGAAACTAGATCATACATATATGTTTAGTTTTTTTTGGTTTTTAAATGTTTTTTTATATTCAGAAGAAACTTTTATTTTTCAGAGGCTGGCCAATATTAAAAATAAAGTTGATTTTATTATGTATCAATTTATCACAGTCCTGCTACAATAAATCGAAATATTTCCCTGTTTTTCCACACACCTTTGTTTGTCCACCCCATTATTTTTATATACTTTTTAAGAATTAGTTATAACTAATATCAAAACTACATCATTCATATATGTGTTTAATTTGTTAAATATTGTTTTTATATTCAGAAAAAAATTTCATTTCTTAAAGGCTATATGCAATAACAATATTAAAAATAAAGTTGATTTTTTCCACATTTTGTTGTGTGATTTTAACCATCCTTGTATACATAGGCATGATTGGTTTGATACAGTTATGTATTTCCAGCAAATATTTTTTGCCATAGATATTTCGCGGTATATATTATTTGAACCAGACCACTGCATAAATATATTTGATTTGATTTCAAGCATAATTTGAAATAAATAATGCCTTACCTTTAAAAGTTTAGTTATCATTGAAATTTTATTGAAGCTTTAAATTGATCCCGATATACTGCGTAGGTTTGTTGAACCATGCGTGTGCAGGGTGCAGGTTGGTGGATAGTTATTTGATAGCCAAGCCATATTATGGAAGGTTGTGATGTACCAAAAAATACATAAGTTATTTGTTCAAAGCTGGGCATTTTCTTTATATTCTTATGTATTTATTGTGCCATTTTGAACAAAACACCTATATATAGTGTAGGGCACAATAGACCATTTAGGTCTCAGTGAATGTCACCCCAAAAATCACACATAGTGTATTTGCAGTTTTGGTCTGGCATATTGTGGACTATCAAATAACCACTCATTAATGTTATATCCAGTATTATAGGGCAAAATCTCCACCAAAAAAAAATTCCTGGAAAGACATACTTCTGTAACATCATAAACATTATCAAATGCGGGAAATAAGTTACCTGCATTGGGAATATGATGTTCCTGCGTTTAATAAGGATTTTTCTAAGATAGAAAATAATCTTTTTTATATAACTAATGAATATTGCAGCGATAGCAAACAAATGACTAGCATCTAAAAAATATGTATTCTAAATTAGTAATTTAGCTTCCAGTAGAAGCATAAAATCTTGTCTAGGCCAAAACCCGACCTCACTAATCTAAAAGAATCATCATCTGAAACAGCTGGCTTAGGTTCCTAGGAGAACCAAATCACTTTTTGATATCAGTGAAAAATGTTACCATTTCTATAATAATACTACTTTCGTAAAACTTATATTTGGTTTAGTAAAGGTACTTTATAAAAATACTTTACTACTACACTAAAGAGATTTTAGTAAAGCTATCTTTACTGCCATAGCACATATCTCTCTTAGCGCCTATTTTAATAGATTTTTAGGCTTGAATAGCGAAAAACCTTGCTGTGAGGATGAAATTTTTTTCTCGGTGTAGGTATGTAGTCTAATGTTCCGCCGAGCTTGCCCAAGTTATAGCATTTTTGGAAGATTTCTGTATATTTGGTTCAACCGTCCACCTTAAGGCGGAATTCAAATGTTAAATTCATAGTTTCGCCGGCGGACCTCTAGTCACACTAAAGAATCAATTGAAAATTTCGATTGTAAAGGCATTTTAGCCGTATTAGTAGTCTATTTATGATATTTCACAAAAAAATATGTTTCATCAACATCGTATTCGATGAAATTAAGAATATTCTCGAGTGCTAGAATACATCCTGATTTTTTGCTTACACCACTGAACTTTATAGTTATACAGCAATATACATATTAATTAACATGGTTATTCGCTTTTTACAACCCTTTTTACCAGTTAAGCATAAAAAGCATGAGAATCAGTGGAAGCAATTAAGAATACCCAATTACAAACGTTTTTTGGCTTTCGTTCATCATACCATGAAGCAAATAATGATAATTAGACACTTTATTGAATGTTATGCAAAATTAGGTATATCTGGTTTAAATCAACTTCCAGTTGGAGGTTTTAGGAGGTATAAAATTCACTCCAAGCAAAAAGATTCAGGGTGCCCTAAATTATCAATGATTTCCAGTTTCAACTGTAATCTAACTCATTGGGATATTTTATAACCTTGTATTAACCTAATTCGGTTAGTTCACAGTTCTGGAATCAAGTTTCTAATTGAAAGTATAGCTCAGATTCTATCAAGTTATCTACACTGAAAATGCTATGGCTTTGGTAATATTGAGAGTCCCAGAAAATTGAAGGAACTTTTTCCTCTTTTCTGCAATGATGAGGTTTTTCAATTTGCTGCGGGGGAAGTTAAATATTTAGGGATTATCCTAGATAAAAAAATTATATG
>CAJUYG010003301.1:0-22383 GCA_910591675.1 Galerucella calmariensis
TGCAAGCGAATGCCGAAAACCGCATTCCGATCGGTGCTGCCCGAAAAAAATTTTTTTTCGCGTATAATGACGCGACTATATCAGAAGTTCTAGCAATAAGAAGGTACTTGAACCTTTTATAATTGATTATATTTGACGTAAATATACAAAAGTTATGAAAAAAACTTTTCCTACGATCACATAGGAAAGTGACATATATCGCACTGTCTAGCTCTATGGAAAGTGGCCTTTATTCATACGCGTACGGAAAAAAAATACGGATAAAAAAGCTGTCAAATGAATTTTTATCAAGATTGACCACCAGCAAGCTGTCAAATATATAATTTTTAATTAGATTTACCTATGTAATATCTAAATTTGGAGCGATCTATTTGAAAAGTGAAATTTTTGTCATTTTCTTTATTAAAAAACATTTAGGGCGCGGTCAAGGATCGAACCCGCGTACTCTTAGTCAGAAGTCCGATGTTGTACCAACTAATCCAAATCACCTGTTATAATAGTAGGAAAATGTAATCATCTTGAAAGGTATTCATGATAAATATGTATGAAGTATGATGAACAATAATAACTTCACTTTCCAATTTCTATAATTATCCAACCAATTAATAATTGTTATAACCTACCTAAATTATATAGTTAAACTACTTGAATTTTTGTCACTATTGATAGTTATTGTTGTTTTTGAAATCAATTATGTTGACTTTAATTGTAACATTTTGTGTATTAATATGTCAGATGTTGATTACACATTATTTGGTGAAATTATCACGTGATCGTAGGAAAAATACTGTACATTACTCGTGCGAAAGTGATATTTCCCACTCGTGTGAAAAATGTCACTTTCCGCACACGTTATGTAATATACTATATTCTCTTATCTTATGTTTACATATATTCATAGATTATGTATTAATAAAAGTATACGTTCATATTAAAATTTGTTGTTGTAATTGGAGTTTGGAGTGATTGTAAATACCTGCTCAAGAACAAAAACTGTTTTGGAACGGTTCTATTGTATATTAATAGCTTTATTCGCGTTTTTGTTTCTGGACAGTCCACAAACCAATATGGAATTACGCAGAAATAGTTGCGTACTTTATTCAGTCCTAAGAACTATTTTCCCCGAATATCCTGCATGATCTGTAGAACTGAACTAACCTAACTGAATTATCAATTGAAGATAACTCATCATCACTGTATTGAGGAACAGTCTCTTCCATAAAGTTCTTGTTTTTAATATTATCTTGTGAGACTTCTGGAATAAGATTATTGATAACATTAAGAAGAATATCGTCTTCACTTGACGATGATGATGATCTATGTTCAAATATTTCTCCATTTGGTAAATATTATATTTGAAAAGTAAAAATACAAAATAAACAACACTCATCAAACAAACCTCTACCTGTAGCCTCTGCGAATTTTCAAAATAGCTCCCACTCCCCTCCTTTGCAAATGATTTGTGCATGCGTAAGAAATAATCCGAAGATAGTTCTAGATTGGCTTAGACGGTTTTCGAACCGTCCAAGAACTGTTCATAAATAAACCCGAACGCCAAATTGCGGGTGTCAGAACCATCCTGTTAAAACCCGAACAAGCCAATTTCGACTGTGCAAACTCCGGACAGTCCTAGAACAATAATTGCATGAACCCGAATAAAGCTGATAAATTGCTGGATCGTCGAATTAGTAGTTTAGCGTAGTTAATAGTTTTAAAAAGTAGGTGCTGGAACACTAAATTGCCACAGCGCATACGCAGTACAATTCCGAATCAGTTTCATCGCGTGCTACAATCAGAGTTGCAAATAATGCATTTTTTTTAATGCGATGACTATTCATTGCTCATTAATATATTCAATTTTCATTACTCATTTATTTTTTTTAATGATGAATTATATTAATTCCATTAAATTTTTTTTAATGAACAATGTATTTTTAGTACATTTTAAATTTCAATTCATAATGAGTAATGAGAAATTTTTCATTACAATTTTTTGTACCTATAAATAATTAATGTAATTTTGTTTCATTACTCATTTTTTCTTTTATTTTCTTGTGTTAAAACAAGAATTCCTCGATAATAATTATTCCATCGACTGAATTTTGCAAGATTTCGATTTTTTTTTATTTTCATTGAATTTAACATTTGATTTCCGAAAATTGAAAAAAATTTGACAAATAGCAAAAATGATCTCAAAATTCGAGAATTTTCTCAAAAATCGAATTTTTTTTGAAAATTCAAAATTTTTTCAAAAATTCAAATCTTTTTCAAAATTAATAATATTAATAATTAATAATTCTATCAAAAATCGAAAATTAAAGTTTTTTTCCAAAAATTCAAAATTTTTTCAAAAATTCTAAATTCCAAAAATTGAAAATTTTATCAAAAATTTGAAATTTACTCAAATATTGAAAAAATTTTGGAAAATCGAAAAATTTTCTTAAAAAATTTATCTTAAAGACCAATACAATAGTTGAAAAAAAGTGTGAAAAAAATCACTAAAGTATTTCAAGTGAAAAATTTGATATTCATTTTTGATCTGGAAGTTTCTAAAAGTAAACTTATTTGAGATTTGTATTGTTTCAATGACCAATGTCATTGATACACATTTTTTTTAATGAATAATGATGTATGTTTTGTTACTCATTAAAACATTTTTAATGGATACCGCATTGTTACACTACTCATTAAATCGTTTAATGAGAATTGAATATTTTTACATTGAAAATATATTTTTAATGCACAAAGTACCAGAATTACATTTTCATTAAAAAAAAATGACAAATGCATTATTTTTTACATTCGGATTCTTGCAACTCTGGCTGCAATTAACCAAATGACTTCGAGCGATCAAGTCTGTCAGGCACGTTTTGACTTGCTCTGTATTTGACGCAATAATTAACATTTCCGGTCGACCCCAGGTGTCTAAAGCCCATGCTACGCCGCTGCAAAATACTAACCATTAATTCGGAATTCTGAATACAGGATGCGAATATAATTTTTCGTTTTTCCTGCTTTTTAATTTGATTTACTGAATTATAATTTTATTAACCATTTATCGTACTATTTAACAAGAGTTTCGAATTGTTTAAGAGTTGGTAACCGAGTACTGACTACAACTGAAACAATAGACATTTTTATCTGTTCTCTACGCACGTTGATATATATGTATATACATTTTTGACAGAAGTCATAATTTAGCATAACTAAAATTGTAATATTTATGGTTCAATAAAAAGTTCTTACTTTTTGGAATTGGTGGATTTAATTATTAAATACTGGGAGAATTCCCAACACGAATCACTTTAGTTTAAGTGTACCTTTGACTTAAGATTAACAAAAAAGGGGTATTAACGCAAGACTGCTAAATGCATTTGCCAGCGATAAACGATACAAGAAAAGCAACATAATTAAGAATGGCGACGTACCTACTATATCCACAGTCGCGGCTCATGGACTGCTTAAAGGCAATTAAGCGCTGAAATGTTGTAATTAGAAGATACAAAGTGCAGTTTAGAGGCGTGTGGGTGTGTTGAAAGTCGGCCACCTGCCGTTTAATTTTGTACTTACACGATCTTCTAGGTTCATGGTGTTAACTCTAGAGATAATGCTAATAGTGTTCACGATGTTCCTTTTTTATATTACCTCGTTTAAATTTATGTCGGGAAGTGTTATTTAAAAAAAAAAATTAAATAGTGACAGCTTGGAAATTGTTTGATTGATGTGAGCATAATTTTTATTTCTTATACTTTAATCATTTTTTATTAAAAGAAAAATAGTAAACAAAACAAAGGCGTCACAGATTAATTTCAGATGACATTTATTTTGTCAATTTTATTTTTTAGATATCAAGGAGTGTAAAGTTGAATTCAAGTGGAGTCGCAACCCTTGTCTCACGGACGCCATCTTGGGAAAGGGGTGCAAAATAGTTGACTAAATTTTGAGAAACTATTAAAACCAAAAGAAATTGGTCATCCTCTTCCAGATTTAATAATTAAACAGATTAGCAAGGACAAAAACAAAAAAGTTCATCGCAATTTTCGCAGGTATATGTATGAATTTGCGAATGTGGAGTAAATGAACTTTGTTTGTCTGCTTTTTTCGAATAATTTTAGACTAATTATCAATTAAATTTAAGATTGTCATATTTAATATGTATAAATATGAATTAAACATATGGTTGTTTTTTAAGAGCATAATTTTTAAATAAAACAAGCGTGGTCCAAAAAAATTTTTTGCCTCCGAGACTTTGGAAATAAAATTTTAGCTTTTTTAACGATTTTAACGAGTTTTGGGCACAAATTTGGCCTGGTTGTTCCAAAAATTTCCGCCTACGGTGGATAGACCTACGGGGGCTAGTTAGAAGCGTTCCGTATTTCAAGATTTTGATCACATCAACTATAACCCCCCCATAAAATTAACCACTGTATTTGACTTATTTCAGATGACAAAAAAAGAGTACAAACAGGTAAAGTTATTCTTCAAATTATCTTCCACTTACATATTCGTATTTCTAATTATTTTATTATAAACTAAATAATATTGAATACGCTAACCTAAAATTTTATTCTTTTTTCTCTTATTTTTTGGGAATCAAACCACAATAATGTTTATATATATTTTTAATTTCAACGTTTCAGATACCGTTGTCAAGATTAATTAGTGATTGAATAATTTTTGGTCCCTATCTACTTGTCAAATTTTTTCGTTATGTCAGATAAGATGTATTTCATTACTAATTCATCTTGACAACGGTAGCTGGAATACTACCGAAACGTCGAAATCAAAAATATAAAAACATTTTTTTGGTTTGATTCCCAAAAAAATAAGAAAAAAAGAATAAGTAATGCCACAAGGAACATACTGAAGATATCTAAAATTTTATAATACACTTTTTCTCCGATCGTGGAAAAAGTAACACTATTTTGACCTGTTTTCTATGCGCAAAGCCCAACATTCCAAAATAGTGGGCAGTTGCTAAGCAATTAGAAAATAACAGTGAGGTAATATTCTTACCGCACTGCTGTAGCGTGCGGTAATGTTACAAATGGATTATTACAAAAAAATCAAACAAAGCATAATTTTAATTTTATATTAATAAAGTTGTTATAGAAGAAATAAAAGAAATATCTAATTTATAACGATATTTTTGAACACAAATTAATTGTTGTTATTATTTACATTTATTGTACAGTTTGTACAATTTGTAAATTGTACTAGAGGGCAACGAGAATTTATAGACGTTGAAGCTGCATGGCTGCTTGGTTTATCTTGTTTCGAACATTTTCATTTGAAGTCGAGGCAGGGGTGTTGAATATTTTATTAGCCTCTTCTACTTTATTCGTGATTCGTCAATATACTTGATCGGAGAAAATAGTATCTTACGTAACGTGTGTAGTAAGAAGCATTTTACGCACGAATGAAAAAGTTACGCACAATGCTGCGTAGCGGCGAGTGCGTAATTCCGTGAGTGCGTAAAATGCTTTACAACACGAGTTACGTACTATAATTTACCTACGACCTACTTGTACTTGTATTTTTTATAAGAAGCATAAAAAATAACAGTTTCATAATTAGAGGTGCTAGGTAAACTCCATCTCTATTACCAATGAAAGAAGCACATTAAAGAACTAACGTTTAATCATTATTAATATATTATTGATAATCGAAAGTCCATTTTTCAATTATAATCAGTATATATACTTAGCCCTTTGGGCTTTTCATAGTTAAACGTGGCCATATCTAATGTTTTCAAATAGTAAATTTTGAATAAAATGGTGACGTCTATTGACAGTTGCTAAGATGTTGCTAGGGAAGCCGTGCGATTTACTTTACAGATGTGCGTTGTTTTACAGTGCGTAATAGACGTCATTACATTGATACCGACTGTGTGTTATTGACTGATTACAGGGGGGGGGGTCGTAGGTAAAGTATTTTACTTTTGTCATAACAAAGTAATTTCCATGGTTATCACTTCTATATTTCAATATGACCATAGAGAAACCTATCTAAACTTACTTGATTACATCTTGAATGAAATATTTTTCAATTAATTTTTTAAATGTAAATCAATGATTGAAGAAAAAAATAGTATGTATAATATATGTATAATAAGCATATAACCTAATTTAATTTAATACGAAGAATATTCACTTAGACATAAATTTCTTCTTATTTTACATCTATAGGTTATTTTTTATCACAAATCTTCAATAAAAAAGACTCTTGTATCCGAAAAAATGTTTTCTAATTATAATTTACAGTGAAAGTGTGGAAAAAATATAAACATAGGTAGGTAGTTTTTGCCGAAAAATTGAAAAATCGCTCTAGTTTCTACAAAAGCAAACTTTAATCCAAAAAAAAATGTTTTCCTTATTTTTGTCGTAGGAGAAACCAAAATTTAACATGCAGCAGTCAGACCCAAAAATCGTGTTGACCGGTGTAATTATTGAATACATTTTATGTCTGCCTGGAAGTAAAGAGTTTTTTCTCTAATGAATAAGTGACAAAACAGACTAACATCTTCATGTGACAAGCTTCATTCATAATTGAAATCTTTGCGCGACATTTTCATTTTGAAACTGATTTGCTTCGTCGAAAAAAAATATAAAATAAAGGAGTCTGAAGAGTCTACACTGCAATCAATGTTGATTAATTTGTTTTTCCTACTCCTATACTATAAGTTGTTAATTAAATGCCAATTTTCAGTTTGATAATGATACTTATTATAACACTGGTTTTCATTATAAAACTGAAAAATTGAACAAGAGAAATCTAGATTTTCAAATACCCAAGTAGGCAGACCCAATATATCCTGTAAAATGTTTGACAGTTTCTAAGAAACTCGTGTGTTATATGACAGTTTAAATCTTTTGCGTTAGTTTTTAAAAGAAATGTCGAGCACCAGACCAAAGGTACTTAATGACAAAGGTATAAATACATATTTAAACATTTAACCAATGTGTCCTTTTGGTGATTTTGACAAATTCTAATAATTTGAATAGTAAGTTAGGGTAATTTTCATTTTTGCATCGGCAACACTGGATTATAACCAGTTCATATTTTGCTGCTTTCCATAGAAACTTGACCCTTCTTTTTCATGACATTAATACAGTGATGTAATTTGAAATTATAGACATTTAGAGCAAACGGTAGTTTTAGTTCTGGTCCAATTTAATTTTTTTTATCAATATTCAGAGTTACATTTTTAGCAAGTTTGACCTTGTTAACATATCTCTTAACAGTTGACATTTATGGTATCGATATTTGGTTATCGATTCAAAATATCGAATTGTTACTACAAAAATATAACTACAGCGACATGAACACGCCCACCAGTTCTCACGTTTGCTTCTGCCAACTGCATACGGAAATTGAAATTTTGCCGAGCCTGTATGTTCAAGCGAGAACAGCATATTTCCCCTCCACGAAACGCCCTCTCTTTTATTCTACAGCTTTACTCTCTTCCACTCACAGAATAGCTATACGAAACATAATTATTTGCCGAATCTGTATATTTGAATACAACTGAAAACATAAATATTTGGTTTATAAGACATTCTGTACATACCTATTCGTCATTCTATGAACTTGTAATGTCAGTCCATTACGCTTGCTACGTCTCCTGGTATGATGAATATTTATGTACACTACAATGTACTTACGAACATACAAAGTCAACACTTGAAAGAGTAATAAACTCCACAAATATTTGATACAAATATTAACTCGCAGCAAACAAAAAATGTATAAATATTTGTGTCTCCGTGAAGCAATATTTGACAAGCCTTAAATTAAATATGTCAATTGTCATATAAAACAATATTTTTGATATGTCGACTATTAGCTTATTGGATAGTTAGATTAAATTTATCATTATAATAATAGGTTTATTTAAACAAAATAAAAATTACAAATTACATTTATCTCCAAAGATCCTTTTCGTTTAAAAGATATTTACTTGGATCCAAACTTTATTTCATCCAACCATGTATAGTTTTATGTCGAACGTAGTAGCGTTTGCCAATTAAAATAAAAAAAACGTTCAACAAAGACAGTAGTGCTGCTCGTGCAACACAAGTAAAGCAAGGTTGAACAAAGAGGTGTGCCCGACACAATCTCGGCTGCTCTCAGTTTGGAAGTAAAGACGAAAACTAGTTGTTCGGTGTGAAATCGAATTCTTTTTTTTTTTTCATTCAACTCATCTATATCTGTCTCTTTCGTTCCATGGGAAATTAATTGGATGGCAAAACAAGAAATTCGAGTAGGTAGTCCTGTAAAATTTCGACTGAACATTATTGAGGTTGACCGTGTGGATGCACGATTCCATACGAAATACTACCACTACGTATACTTCGTACAGGGTGTTTCAGAAAAACTAAAAATACCAAGTTACATAAATTATCTAAGTGATTTGTTGAGAGTATTAGAGCCAACTCATTTTATATAATATATTTTAAATGAATTCACACTTCTACTTGTACCGGAACACGATACTGGTTTGCTTAGTTTAAACGGAACACTCTATATTATTGCATTTTTGGATTCTACAAAATATATAGATACAATTGAATCTTGAAAGTTTCAGTTGCCAATGACTTCAGAAATGCCAAATTGCCGATAAACGAAAAGATATTTTGTAACTTCTTTCCGCCACAATATACTAATATGCTGCCAAGCTTTGTTCAATACTTTCTACAGGGTGTACACAAAAATAAATCTAGCTTGAACATCAAAAAAAAGGTCCAAGTTCAAATGAAACTCGGTTTCTCTGAACGGCTGAAGCAAAAAATCAATTATTAAGCAACAAATTACGAGCCGGGTCCGCAGTGCCCCACTATTTTAACCGCTGTTGGCAAATGTACTTATCTGTGAGAGCTATTTCCAACTTTTTCGACAACAATGTTAAATACCAATAATTGTTAAATCGAAAGCAGGGTATAGATTTTATTTATTGCAAATTGTAATTTGTCCAAATTTTTTCTTGAACTATATTATTTAATTCTTATTTGGGGTGATCTCACTTATTTTCGAAAGTCAATAATATTACCAATCTCGATTTTCTCCCACTAAAAACGGCTTAATCCCGTGTTGAAAATCAAATGCAAAATAAGTTATTCATTTCTTAGAAAGTACCAAACATTCTAAGCTGGCAATGCTACTTTCAAATCAGATTGGTTCCTGGAACTGAACACACGCCCAGTGTTGGCTGACCACGATTATTCTTCTCTCTCTTTCAAGTAGTTTTTTCCATATTTTCCTTGTTGTACTAGTGTAAATCGTATGTCGCGAAAATACTTTTCGCAATCTGTACGTCTTATGTTCAAATAGTTTCTCCAGAACTTCTATTGGTCCTCATTAGGAAATTTAAACAAGAACATAATGAGAAAGTAATTGAGTGTTAGACGAAATCTCTTACGGTAAAAAGGACTGATTCTACAAATATAAATAGAAAAAACAATTTGAATTTTTTATTATAACGCCAAGCTGTCGTTTGTTGTGAACTTTAAGCCTTTTGGCAAGTAACACCTTAAAGTTTATCTCACAGAAACTATCAATATGGCAACGTTGAGGGTACATTTTGAACTAGAGTCAGTGAAAACCGCAAAACCGCCGGCCTGTGCTTACCGCCGCCACTACCACAGCCGCTCTGCCGCCGCCTGTTAAACTTCTACGACCTACTATGGTGTAATCCGATCATTCTCTTCATTTTGTCATTACCGAAGCCAGATAACTTTCATAGTGGACGAATTTATAGTTAAACCGTGTCAAATTAAATTGTGCACTTGTGATTCTCAATTCCGATGCGATCTTGAATTAATGTTTGTCGAGGAAGATTGATTTAATTTTAATAGAGTTGTTGTATTATTCATTCATTCATTATTTCAAGTGAAATTATTTTTTTGTAAGTCTAAGCAGATTATGTTGTAACGAAAGGCGAATTATGGATAGAATTGGAAAGAATAAATTTGTTCAATCAAAGCACATAAATAATCTAAATAAACAACTCTACATCCAAATAAATTATTAACTCTTTCTTAGTAGAACTTCACAACCAAATATAAAGAGTGGCCCAAAAGTCTAGAAACGGCCAATTATCTCGTAAATTGTTAGTCCCAATGCCAGATTTGCCGTTCAACTTATATTATTAGTAGCTTTGGTTTTTAAAATTAATCACCCTGTATGTTCAGTCATTATTGGAATCTCCTATTAATACGAGTTCAACCATATGTAATACTTACGATTTTATTTAGAATAGTATGTCTAAAATACATAAAACATAAGTCTGGCAAGGCCTACTGAATTTTTCAAGGATCCCCAATAAAAATAATGTTTAGGATTGAAATCAGGTGAACGTGGAGGCCATTCATTCTCGTCTACCGGGAAATATCTCATCTAAATAACGCCGAACATTTACACCAAAATGAGCTGGAGCTCCGCTTGCTGAAATCATATCTGATTAAAATTGGCTCTAAACAAGTTTCTCAGTGTAGGTACAATTTCATTTCCAAGTAGAAATTCATATCCATCTGACTTTAAATTTCCTTCGATAAAGAATAGCCCAATTAAAAAAATCACAGCATTCTACATTTAAATTTCTTCAAATCTACATATTTTGTACTGTTTTATGTAATCATTGAAGACCTTCTATTCTAAATAAAATCGCAAGTGTTACATATAGTTGAGCTCGTATTGAATAGGGGATTCCAATAATGACTGAATATACAGAGTGATGGATTTGAAAAATCAAAGCTACTAATAATATAACAGAAACAGCAAATCTGGCAACATAGCAAAAATCAAATCTGGAATCTACGTATCCAGAAATAGGTGTACCCCTAATTTTGTAACTAGGACTAGCAATTTACGAGATAATTGGCCGTTTCCAGACTTTTGGGCCACTCTGTAGGTGTTTCATTTAAGAAAATCTTAGCTTTGATTTGGCACCGAGTTATGTAACACCCTGTAACATTGCAACTAGTTTAGAAATATAAAGCGTTAAGCTATCTACAATTTTTATAAATATCTAATAATTTTTGGTAACTTTTATGTTAACAAGGTCAATAGAAGTATTATAGAAACATTCTTAATTAGTGTTTTATTTCGTTCAAAATTTAAATAGCATGATTAACTTTTATAAATCTAATTACTTCAATCCATAATTTATATGATGATTCATTAGTGCCCAATATTCTTTTATAATCTTACATCAATCTTAGGAGAGATAAACATTTATAATTACAAAATTTTAACGTTAAAAAAGTCGTAAAAAATCGTTGCGGCACAAGATCATTTAGAGACTTGCAGTAAATCTTTTAACGACTCGACAGGGGAGTACATCATTGCAATTCAATAATAGTACATTGTTTACCGGGTAGGAAAAGCTTAACATTCCTGGACGACTGTGAAGATTGCTAAGTCGAGGCGCAAGCCGAGACTTAGCAACACAGAGTCCAGGAATGTGGCTTTTCCTACGAGGTAAACATACTATTTTTCCGCAAATCGTTTAAAATTCGACAGATATTGATTGATTTAAAAAAAACGCGATAATTTTATTTCCAAATAAATGGTGCTTTGAAATTCCTAATAAAATTACTTAGGTTACTAAGAAAACGTATTGAGGTTGAATTGTCAAACTTGACGCTTATAAATATAATTGCTGGTGTTCTCGAAAGTAAAATGATAAGTGGTGATGAAATTTCCATTCCTGGGACTCCTCCAGAGCTGGTTGAGGCAGTGAATACTGCTTCATTAGAATTATTGCCAAAGAAATCAAGAGAAAAGTACGAAAATACATACAGACGTTTTATGGATTATCGCATGAGTAAAAATACGAGTTCTTCCTCAGAAAATGTTGTAATGGCATACTTCCTAGACCTTTGTTTAAAGATGAAATCTTCAACATTATGGGCCAATTATTCAATGCTGAAGTCAACCCTTGCACTTAAACACAATGTAGATATATCTACATATTCAAAACTTCGTTCTTTATTGAAACGGCAAGCTCAAGGTTATAGGGCAAAGAAATCTAAGATTTTAACGAAGGAAGAAATTGAAAAACTTATCCAGGAAGCTCCAGATAAAGAAAATTTAATGATTAAGGTAATTTACAAGGTTTTAATTTCTATTTAGATTATAGCTTTATTTATTTTTTAGGTGGCTGTAATATTTGGTATTTCTGGGGCCTGTAGAATGGTTGAGTTAGTCCGAATGACTGGACACGATATAGAAGACTTAGAATCTAAGCTTTTAATCAGCATACCTGATTCGAAAACCAACAAACCAAGATCATTTGTAATTAATCAGATCTACTTGAATGTTTATCGAAAGTATGTTTCGTTAAGACCAGAAAATATGAACAGTGACCGATTTTTCTTTAAATATCAAAGCGGAGAGGGTTGTAGACAAGTGGTAGGAATTCATCAATTTAGAAAAATGCCCAAAATAGTTGCTACTTATTTGAACTTGGTAAATCCGACAGAATATACTGGTCACTGCTTTCGTCGGTCTTCTGCAACAATATTGGTTGACTATGGTGCCGACATAACTAGTTTAAAGAGGCATGGCGGATGGAAGTCATCAAACGTTGCTGAAGGATATATCGAAGAATCGCTTAACAATAAGGTTGAGGTGGCAAATAAAATTTTCACAGTACAAAATATTCAACAAAATGACCCTACCACCCTGCATGTTGTCCAAAATGTTTCTCATAGTTCTAAGAGTGTTCCTCCAATGTTCAATAATTGTACTAACTGTCAAATTACTGTAAATATAACAAATTGATCTTAAAAATGTATTCAGCAATGACTTGATGTTTTCAAAATATAAATTAATTCCTTATAAGCAATGTGTTTTCAATCATTTATGTAGAACACTAACAACTGTACGGAAATATCATTTCCTTACAGTAAGGAAATGACATTTCCTTACAGTAAGGAAGTCCTGACTTTTTCTTCAAGAAATTTTGACAGGAATGTCAAAATTTCCTAGCGATTTGCGGAAAATTCTAATATTGCCATAGGGATAATAGAAAATTAATAGGTCAATAGACATTTTTGGAGTGGAGTGATAGAAATAGTATATTACACACCGAGGTGGGAAGAGTTTCATTACTGACGAGAGGTTAGCTATTAACTCGAGGCAGAAATGAAGCTTCCTATCGAGGTTTGTATACTATTTTATTTACAACCATCATGTCCCGATCAAAATCAATAAACCTTTGCTTCGTTTTGAACACACATAAAATACTACATTTGACAACTACTGTCATTGGTATCAAATTGACTCTCCTCCATCGAAAAACTCAACAAAACTTGTTTTCTTGGCGTTAAGAATTATACCGTTGCCATTTGTTAGTTTGCGAACTGTCGCGTTATGATATGTCTTGTGACAGTCAATGATACCCACCGAGTACGGTCCTGTGCATACATTAACATACAATACTATCCCACGTATAGGCGGAAATCGTATGTACTTGTGTGTTTTCGAGTGATTTCCTGAACCGCTTTCTGTTTAACCCACCAACGTATTGCTTCTTGTCCGACAGCTAAAACTAAGTGAGCAAGCAGAGAAAACGAGGTAAAGTGGTGCTTAATAAGTTGGGCAAATAACACATGGACGTCTTAAAAAGGAAATATCAACTGGTAATTGTATGTTAAATTCCACGGTTGTTGTTCACCGATAATTTATTAGCTTTTAAGTATCCATTTTCTACGACGAGATCGAGTTATTTGCGTCATATAATTAGATTTGCAGAACTACTTTCTTGAATTGAAGGAATGAGGTATATCTTAATCACTCGAGTTGGCAGATCAACAACATAGTAATTAAAAATAATTAGTCGGTCGGATCAAATTGAGAAGTTGTTTGGTTTTTCATGTTAATTATATTAACGTTACGTGGAACACGTAATATCTTTAGCGAATGAATGATTTTTAACATCCAGTGTTACATAGAGGAAACGTTAATAATCATATGAGTTTTACAGAAAATGAATAATGAATAAAGTTAAATTTTATCCCAAATAAATTGCAAAAGTTCAAACACATGTTCGTCTTCCTTTCCACCGTACATAAACAATGATAAGTTTACTCGTCGTCAGTGCTTTCATGTCGCGTTTAGAAAGACCTAATAAAACAATAGGTCTGTGATATATACAGGGTGGTCCGTAAGTCCATAGTGATAAAGAAGATACTTTGCCTAAGAATATTACAATTCTCTTTGGTCCATTACTTATGGACCACCCTGTATAGAGGTTGCTACCACAGGCGTAGCTAGGATTTTGTGGGTTCAAACCCACATAATACAGGGTGTCTCATTATATTCTGACTGTTTTCAAGAGCTTATATCTTCAAAACGGTTTTAGATAATAAGATGCGGTTTTCACAGTTAGGTTTAAAATTACCGTAAGTTTCGTTGTGACACATTTGTATGAATGGTCTACTTCCGGTTTACCCGCTAGAAAAGTGGCGTATTTTCAAAATACAGTGAATGTAATTTTTTAAATGGGACACCCTGTATATTTAGCAATTTCTCAGAAGACGCATATTTTTACTTTATAACGGTACCTTAAAGTTTAAAATCGGTGCACAGAAAGCGAAGTTAAATAACTTTAACTGGGATACTGTAATGATTCAGGTATAAAGTTGAAATTGTCATAAACAAAACCTTTTTTAGCTAGTAATTAAAAGTAAACAGTAAAAAACAAATGTGAACATGTTCCAGGACACTCTAAAACAAATGTTCGATGTGTCTTCCTTCTTGGTCTATACATTTGTGGAATCGAACCATTAAGTTGTCAAATGCTGCTGTCAGTATTTCAAGAGGAATATTTTCCATTACCTGCCGTATGTTATTTTTCAATCCTTCAATTGTAGCAGGCATCGGGTTTTAGACCCTATCTTTCACAGATCTCCATACAAAAAAATCTGGAGCAGTCAGGTCTGGAGCATTTGGAGCCCATTCTATTGGACCACCCCTACCAATCCAATTATTTACAAATTGTTGGTTAACAGATTCTCTTGCTATGTTGGAATATTGGAATATGGAATATTGTTGAACGTAAACATTTTGGTTCAAATTTGAGAACTTTTAGAATTTTAAAAACTTTAGTTATGTCCATTTCCAAATTTGATGCTATTTTTTTTCGCTTTCTGTGCACCAATTTGAGACTTCAAGGTACCGCTATAAAGTAAAAATATGCGTTTTTTAAGAAATTGCTGAATATACAGGGTGTCCCATTTGAAAAATTACATCTACTGTATTTTGAAAATACGCTAACTGAAGAAACGGAAATAATGAATAGAGGAAGAGGATACTTCAAACAGAAAAAGAAAAAATAACTAACGATTTCTTGATAGATTAAGAAAAAGGCGAATAAAAAAAAGATAAATATGGAAGATCTCACAGAAGATATACGAACACTCAAAACCGGTGATGGTCAAGGGTATGACAGACCACAGATATGTTCAAAAATTTGGTGTACCTAATAACCAAATACACTTAATAATCAAACTTAAATAAATTACTTGTACAACTCTCCTTGATACTAAAATAGTTAGTAATTTCAAGACAAATATTAATAACATAAATATTACAAGGATCACTTACCCATTTGGAAAAATGAAAAATTTACATTCTTCTTACATAATTAATAATGTAATAGCGAGTGGAAACTTACCTGGAACAAAAAAAAGTAATAATTAGAACATACTATTCACAATATAATTGTTAAAGCCTCTACACACTACCAGACCAGACGGTCGCATCATGCCAGGCCGAATTGTTCAGACCAGACGGTCTACGTGCCAGAGAAAAATTCCCTCAGACAGCCGACGGTCTGAGGTTCTCATTAGATTTGGTCCACATCCACCTGTTGAAGTGCAAACTTCGTACTAAAAATGTCTTCACAATAGTCCTTTCAACATGAAAAAGAAGTTTCAGCGGATGTTATAGATTCCTCAAAAGTGATCCGATGTTTGTGGGACACTAAGTGCGAGGATCACTCGAATAGGGATCTAGGTAGTGTAGCACATGGTTCACGCCAAATAGCAGCACTGAATTTCAAATCTGCGTAACTCTAATCCAGTTGCCAAATATTACATAGTTACAATCAGCACTGACAGAGCTTTCTCAATGTAAGGTTTAATCATAATAAGTAAATAGGTGAACCACTTGTCGTCCATTCTCATAAAATTCCGAAAATCGCTTGCATCCAGTTCTTTCAAGAGATTGACATGTGTAAACCTTTTTCTAGCATTAAGCTACTGCTTAAGGTACATTTTCCTCCACATTCGCAGGTCGCTAACGACTGCGACCAAAGTAGCAGCGATTATATTCGTCGATGAATTTTGCAGAGATGTTTTCCTCTGATCGGATCTTGTTAAATATTCGTCAACAAATTTCCTTCTATAGCAGTCGCTTTTATATTAATAATTATTGTATTATTATATTTTTTTGCCACACCTATAATAATATGAATATTTCTAAACAAAGAGTGATTTTAATGGCTCTACATTATGAAAATTTGTTTTTTCAATTAGCACCAGAGTCTGAAAGAAGGTTTGAAAAGGTATTGCCAATGTTTAAAAATAGGCAGTATAAAAGATTTCACTCTAATTTGATTAATAAACATTTTGATGATAAAGAATCGAAGTTTGAAGAATTTATCCGAATACAACATAACCTTTAAAACACTATCCTACCTGAAAAATCGCCACGAATCAGTCGCTTGTCAGCTCCCAGGGAGGTCTGGCGACCGACGATTGAGCAGATAGCGATTTAATTTGGGTAGCAGCTACTCAGTAGCGAGTAGGAAAACACTCCCGTTTAAATACATGAATACAGAATAGGTATCTTGGCGAATAAGAGCCTCCGTACACGAGCCACATTTTTCGGTCGACCCGACCACAGAATTGCCGTCGCGTTTCGGCGAACTCAAGCTACCCAAAAGAAACACTGTACCACAGTATACCTAACAAACAGTAGTGCATCTTAGACACGCGGCAAATGTCGCGCAGATTTGACTGCGCATACTAGACGCCATTTTCTGAGGATAAAATATTTAGACCAATCGAGAAGAAGGAGTGTGGTGCATTCTCCTGTCACTGTCTGGTTTGAATCCAACCAATGGAATATGTACATTCGAGCTATTTGACAGTTCTGACTTCTGACATTACTCAGCACGATGAACGAAGGAAGAAGAAAACGTCACGAACGGATGTTAATTGCATTATTTCTTATTCTATGTGTGAACTGGTGTTTTGTAAATTGTTTTTTAAGTGAGATTAGTGAGAACATTTAAAAAGTAAAGCCTTATTTCACTGAATATAGATATTTGTGACTTTTTTAATAATCTTTTGCAATGGCAGGACATGTATGTGCAGTGAAAGGCTGTTTTAATAGTAGTTGTTGTAGCTGAAGATATTGATGTGTTAGTTTTATTGATGGCTTTAGCACCTGATGATAAAGAAATGTTTTTTTTAAAACCACTCAAAAATAATATTTTGCAACGAGTTTATCCAAATATTAAAAAAACCCATCTGTTTTTTATTCATGCATTCACTGGATGTGATACCACATCCGCTTTCTATAACAAAGGAAAAATTGGTTTTATTAAAGTTTTTGATGATAATCAAAAATTACATGCAGCAGCTGAAAATTTTATGGTTGAAGAGCAAAATGAAGAAGTGCTTTTTAATGATGGTATTGATTGTATTCTAGCAATGTATGGTGCTAAAACTGCCAAATGCTTGAATGAACTGCGATATAAACGTCAACTTAATTCCTTACCTCCGACAGAAGATGCAGCAAAACAACATATTAAAATAGTCTACTTACAAGTTCAGCAATGGAAAAATAATTCATCGATACCACCTGAAGAATGGGGTTGGCGAAAAGAGAATTATTCAAAACCAATCAAAATGACACAACCAGCAGCACCTGACAACGTTTTAAAATTGATATTTTGCTCTTGCAAAACAAGATGCGGTTCAGCGTGTGGCTGCAGAAAAAGTGGTCTTCATTGCTCACCAGCCTGCATAGTTTGCAGTAGAAATGACTGCAGTAACCATCCACCACTTGAAGAAGATGAACAAGTCTCCGAAACGCGAAATGAGAATAAAAATTAAATGTACTTTTTTGTATATAAAATAATGAATTTTCTATGGTCAATAAAAAATTTATATTTTCGTCCACAAATTAATTCCATGTCATTACTACATAGAACAAACTTATAGATAATTGTTTATAACATTCATTAATATATTTACAAGTTTTTAATGGATATTGTATAGTAGAAATTTTTTTGTGCATAAATATCACAGATATTGTTTAAACAAGATAAATAGTTCCGTCCCCACTCCAAAAGGTTTCTGATTTTAAAGAATATAAAAAAACAAAATTTTGAAAAAAAAACATCAAAATCGGAGCTGTTCTTGAGGACTTCCGAAGATTGCCTGTTTTATGTATTCATTGACTCCACTAGATATATATCAACACCCTGTGATGTGGTTGCAGACGCTTCAACTACACGTGCGGCGTGCGGTTCATGTGACCGCAAGTCGACTACAAAAATGTCGCTGGTTCAACCGCAAGGTGCAGTTGACGTGACCACATTTTTGTGGTTGTCTCGACTGCAAATATGTGGTCCGTGTACGGCCGCTTTAAGTCGTCGCTACTTTTTCTCGTGGCTACTAGCAACTGGCCAGGCGAATGTGGAGGAAAACGTACCTTTAGTCAATATTTTCCGTTTTTCCGGCGTTTTCCGTTAGTCAATAAAACACAACAAATAGCTAAACCTATTTTTTATGTTTAGAAAACACTGGAGCCATAACATTCTTGCACTCACCATGGTGTTTACTGGGCAACTGCCTGACGTTTGGTCTAAGTGTGTATAGAGCAGATCCAGACAGCATGTTTCCAGCCAGACCGTCTAGTATGGTAATGTGTTTACAAACAGTATCTTTTTTTCAAGGGAAAACTTTGTAGCTATTCAATCCCTTTCATGTCATTATACTTAATGGTTCAATTTGAATTTTTCTAATGAAAAAGTAATAGAATTTAATAAGGTGCACCTCGTTAGCATGAATAAATTATCAACTAAATGAGTCCTATATTTTTACTTTTATCTTAATGATGCCGCTAATATTGTTTAACGATATAATGGACTTTATTATCTTTAAAATTACCTGCTAGTCTAGGTACAATGTTTGTATCCTATTTGGTATAAGTATAAAGTAGTAAACTAGTCGAGCTATTCATCACTATTCTTTTGATAGCTTGGTTAATATGTGTTTAGGTTGAAATAAATTCAATATTTCTCTGTCTTAAGCTATTATAATAAAACACTTGCACAAGTCAATTTTTATTTTCAATTGCGCATCTTACTATACTGTATTTGAAAATCGAGAGAGTAAATTCCCAGAAATGTTTTGCAGTTATCAGTGTTAAAGGCAGTAAACCATAGACGTGCGTTTTCAAAATTAAATTAATATGGAAATAGAAATATTTAATTTGTTTTAGTTATTTATACCTAGATTACCAATTTTAGATAGATAAACATAATTCGTAAGTAGTAATTTAATTTGGGTAAAATGAAGAAAAAGTCAATATTATTTTAGGCATTTTGTTTTGGGCATATGTTTATTTACAAAATATGTATATAATATGTACAGATAATTACAATTATTTATAAATTAATATGAGGAGCTAAAAAAACAATTAAGTAGGTATATGAGAAAAAAAAACCAACCGCAAGGATAAAATTTGACGAGCAACATGCAAAAAATACGACAATATTAAATCTTAAAAAATAAAAATCTAAAAATAAAATTAAAGTACATAAATTAATAATTTTTAAGTTATAGTTCCTCGCACTCTGTGTCAGAAGATTCACCATCTGATTCTAGAGAAATTACAATGGGCTCTACGAGTATAGTAATATCAATTATGTTATCTAGCTCCCACATTTTTTTTTCTATTTCTGTAACGTGTCTAATACATTTTTGCCAATTTTCACTTGTTACTTCAGATATTGCCTTATTGAAGAGATTTTTAACATCTGATAATTTAAAAGTAGTGTTATTTCTGGCAACATAACCTTTAACTTGAGCCCATATCAATTCTATCGGATGCAGCTCACAATGGTAGGGTGGTAAACGAAGGATTTCAATTTCTCGTTTTTTGGCTATCTCCTCAATATTATATTTTTTATAATTTTGCTTATGTTTTTTTAGCAATAGTTAACAATTCTGCCCTCAGCATTGTATTGTCAAAGGCTAAATTTTTAGAAGATAACCATTTTGCAATTTCATCCTTTTTCCATTTAGTGGTTGGTAAAGGTTCAAGTAATCTGGAGTGGTAACTTGCATTGTCCATTACAATAACCGATCCTTTTGGTATGAATTGAATCATCTGTTCAAAATATTCCTCAAACACGTCTCCATTCATTTCTTCGTGATAATCAACGGTTTTTTTTTATTCAAATAAGAGTAAACCATTCTCAAGAAAACCGTTTGTAGGTACTGCCTATATGACAAATAATTAATCTTTTACCTTTTCCTATAGGTTCCTTAAAACCAGTAGTATATCCTTCTGGAAAAGCTTGATTTTATATTTTTGTCTTTCCAAACTCTTCCTACACAATGTCCTTCATTAACCCATGTTTCATCTAAATAATAAATGTTTTTATTTTGAGCTTTAACTTGTTGTATTCTTCTGAGGTACTGTCTTCTCCAACATACAATTTCTTCAGAATCAATTAGCATTGAGTGTCACTGGCGTATACTCACAAACTGCTTCCATTTTTAGTCACTACTATTTGTCACGTTTATCGAAAATCAAGTAACTGCATTTCTAGAAACTTAAGCACTATTTAAGTCAAAATATCTGTCATTAGAAGCTGTTGCCATTCGGAGGTCGTTAAATAACAATTATCCCTTTCTAATCTGGTTACGCCTATGACGCACGTTAATGCTCTTAGGCCTACTGTAGTAATAATGAAAGAGCATAAAATAATGTGATAGTCCAAGAAATTTAATAAATTTTGTATTGAAATTAACAAAAACAATTTAGAATGCATTACAAATATTGAAGTTTTACCGCACGTACTGTACTATAGTTTTGCATACCGAATTAGTTTCTATTCTGGGAATTTACTCTCTCTTGATTTTCAAATACAGTATATATCATTGAATGTACGAATCACGTCACAATTTGAGATTTCCTGTTTTTTCCTGAAATATTTTGACGTAATTGTGGGTGTGGAATTTGTGGCGATTATTTTTTATAGCTTCTAAATGAGAAATTAAAAATCTAGAAATGATTACCCAAAAAAATTGAAGGCAAAAAAGCGAAAAATGATATTAATGCTAAACTGTCAACCACCCAAGTAACACAATAAGTATCGAAGTAGATTTAAAATCGACTTTTGTGTCATTCTTGAAACTAATAGGCAATTAAAACCGTCCACTAAAGCTCCTACATGTAGCATTCATCACGTAATCGCTGCCTAAAGGGAGCGCGCGGTTTGGGCTTAAAGTAGATTTGAAAGCTTATTAGCAATTCAATCTATGGGCCAAAATAGCCATAAATTGGCACCAAAAGAGCATTTTATTAGATTTGATTGCCAACATTGGCTGTCAGAGTGATATAAAGAAGCAGTCGTTTAGTCCAGATATGGCTTTCAACGCTTTGAATGATCATGCGCAGTTAAACATTTCTCGTGAGAATGTAATGAAGTTTTGTTTTGGATAAATATTGGATTGATATTGGAATATTCAGTTCTGTGGTACTGCGTTCTTTGATGAGCAAAACGGGTACACTCCACCAACACATGCACTACCGACACTGGAGCCTGACATGTTTCACATCAGGTGGCCGTGGGAGAAGCGAGTGTGTCCAATTCTAAGTCGAGTTAATATTATTTGATCTCTCCTTTTGGCTGGTAGGAATTTCCAGGCAGCTACACTTTTCTTAACTCTCATCAGTTTGGATTGAGATCGAGACCAGTAGTTTTGCCAGTACTTGATGACTAACTGTTTGAAAAAGTTTTTACAGTCTGTCACAGTAGTTCTTGACACTAAAGTGCAATTTGGATCTTCAGTTGCATTTTTGGCCTCGAGATATAAAGATTTGTATACACAAACATATAAAAACATGTAAGATGAAATTGTAAAATTTACCACTAATACCATCTTGTAGGTACATTCCTCGGGCATCGACGGGATAAAAAAACATAAAATAAACGGAAATAAAAATGAATAAATAATTATTAAACAGAAAAAAAAAAAATTAAATAAATGCACTGTTTTACTGACTAACTATTATAAACGGTAAACTTGTATAGTCTGTACAGAAAGTACGAGGAGTAATAAACCCTAATTA
>CAJUYG010003302.1:0-22364 GCA_910591675.1 Galerucella calmariensis
AACAAAGTGGACATAAAGTTAAAAAATTGTGGTGTTCACGGGGTGTTAAAAAAGATTCCCAGATTGCCGAGAGCGACAGGCGCCAGGCCATATTGTGCCAAGGTCAAGTGACATATGAGTTACAAGTAAGTCCTTTTCTTTTTATTAATTTCCGTATATCTTTCGTCTCATATTTTGAACCAATAATATGTCAGAAAACGAGCAGTTAAAAAAATTAAAAAAGAAGCGTGGTACTCTTAAATCCAAATTGACAAATTTGCAAAAGTATTTCGAAAAATTGCAATTAGAGGAAATAAATAATGAGCTTTTATCCATGTTAAGTGTAAAATTAGAAAAATTTGAGCCATGCTGGGATGAATTTAATGAAATTCAAGATCAAATTGATAATGTGTTGTTAAATGACGATGAAGCCAGTAGTCAAAATGATTTAGAAAGAACTGAATTTGAAGACGATTTTACTGATTTGGTGGGTAAAATCAGGTACTTTATGTGTCATCATCGAAGTGAAAGGCATATTCAGGAGGACAATCTATCTCAAGGGTCAAGGGTTAGTTCTGGGACAGGTAGAGTTCAATCGGTTGTGAAATTACCCCCAATATCTTTGCCCACTTTTGATGGTCAATATTAGCATTGGCTAGATTATAAAGAAAATTTTATTGCTTTAGTGGGGGAAAATAGGGACTTGTCAGACTTACAAAAGTTTATTTATCTTAAATCCTCGTTAGATTCGAAAACAGTGCAAGTTTTGAAGTCTCTAGAAGTCAATTCGGAAAACTACCATGCGGCGTGGAAAATCTTGATCGAAAGATATGAAAATAAAAAACTGATTTTTCATAATCATTTGAAAGCAATTTTTGACTACCCGAACATACAAAAGGAGTCTCATTCAGATCTTAGAAATCTTGTTGACAACATAACTAAGCATTTGCGTGCAATACAATCTTTAGGCCAGGATATTAAATCGTGGGACCCTTTGATTATATATATTATGGTAAATAAATTTGATATCGTTACTCGCAGGGATTGGGAGTCATATAAATTCGAAGGTAGTTTTCCAACACTTTCTGATTTAAATAAGTTTTTGAGAGAAAGGTGTGAAATATTAGAAAAAATTGAAGCCGTAAAAGTTGACAAGATTAAAATAAATGGTCAGAGCCAAAATAACTTTGAAAAATCAGGTAGTAGAAGCTTTGCAAGTGTGGAAACGAAAGAGAGAAACTGTGTCTGGTGTAATAAAGGACAACATGCTGTCGACATGTGTGATGAATTCAATAAGTTGAGTGTGAATGATAGAATTGAAGGCGTGAAGAAGTTGAAATTGTGTTTTAACTGTGTGAAAGGTTCCAATCACTCAGCGTGGAGGTGCAGGGCACCCAGATGTGGAAAATGTAAAAAGCCACACCATGTACTACTTCATATAAATTTTGATAATTCCGGTGGATCTGGTCAGAGTACGGGCCAAAGAGCGTCAACGTCAGTTTTTAGGGCGTCGGAACCTAACGAATCGAGCACAAGGAGCGAATCTGTTTCTCAAGTGGTAGCGAACACCAAGTTCTTGAAAAAACAAGGTTCGGGGGAATGCGCGGTTGCCGAGTCTTCCGAGATTTCTCAAGTTTTGCTTTCAACAGTAATGATTGAAATAAAAAACGGCGATCAGGTAATATATTGTCGGGCCTTATTAGATAGTGGTAGCCAGAGTAACTTTGTATCGGAGAAAATCTGTAAAATGTTGAATTTAAAACCGACCACAGTAAACCATGTAGTTAAGGGAGTAGATCAGTGTCTTGCGAATATAAATAAAAAGGTTGGTGTCACAATACAATCGCGAATTAATAATGAATTTTCCATGGATATTTCATGTTTGGTTTTACCAAAAATCACAGAGAGATTGCCTCTTTTTAGCTTCAATAAAAATCAGCTAAATATCCCAAGACATCTGAAATTGGCGGATCCAAAATTCAATTCATGCGGAGATATTGATATGTTATTAGGTTCAAATGTGTTTTGGAATGTTTTATGTGGTGGTAAGGAAAAATTGAGTGAAAATTCACTAGTGATGCAAAACAGTGTGTTTGGTTGGATTGTTGCAGGAAACATGTGCAATAGTGATAAAATTGAAAATATAGAGTCCTGCAATCTTTCGCTGAACTATTTACTTACCGAAAATAATTTGAACAACAGTGATAAGTTACTAAATGACTCGGTGGTTAAATTTTGGAAAATAGAAGAGAATCGAAAGGAGCCTGTATTATCGCAGTCTGAAGAATTTTGCGAATCTTGGTTTAAGAAAACAACATCAAGAGACGAGACAGGAAAATTTGTGGTAAAGATTCCTTTCAAGACATCAATAAATAAAATCGGAGAATCAGCTGATCTTGCATTTAAGATATTTTTATCTCTGGAAAAAAGATTGCTAAAAAACGATACTTTGAGAAAAGATTACGTGAAATTCATGAACGAGTACGAAGAATTGGATCATATGGTACAAATAAGTGAACTTACTGACCAATCGGAGGTCTCTAACCTCGAAGGTGGATACTTCTTACCACATCATGCTGTTTTGAAGGCTGACAGTAAAACTACAAAATGTCGAATTGTGTTCGATGCTAGTATGAAAACTACAACAGGCATCAGTTTGAATGACGTTCAGTTTTGCGGTCCAAAGATACAGCAAGATATTTTTCAAATTCTTCTCAGGTTCAGAAAGAATCCATTTGTAATGTCTGCCGACATATCAAAAATGTACAGGCAAGTGTTGGTATCGGAAGAGGATCGAAAGTATCAAAGACTATTTTGGAGATCAGACCCTAGCGAAAATATTAAAATTTTTGAATTGAAAACAGTGACTTTCGGATACACCTCATCCCCATACTTAGCAGTTAGATGCTTGATGGAGTTAGCCAACGAAAATGAGACGAGATACCCTATAGCAAGCAAAGTCATAAGAGACGACTTTTATGTGGATGATTTGCTCACTTCAGCAGAAACAATTGAAGATTTGTTGAAAATCCAAACTGAAGTGACGAATATAATGACCAGTGGGGGATTTGCGCTCAGGAAATGGTTATGCAATAACAAAATCTTGTTAAAAAGGTTTAATGTGGATTCCGATTTGGAAGTTGGCATTTTAGAAATTGGAGAGGATCAACAAAACAAAACTTTAGGTGTATTTTGGGATTCAAATGAAGATATCATTCGATATAAAATTAAAGCTTTTGACATAAGAACAACTTACACCAAAAGAGAAATTTTGTCAGTGATTTGTTATGACCCTTTGGGTTTATTGGGCCCTGTGGTTTTTATTGCGAAATTGATTATACAAGAGTTGTGGGCCTTACAATGTCCATGGGACAAAGAAGTACCCGAAGATTTAGCAAATAAGTGGTCAGACCTTTTAAGGCAGTTGACATATGTTAATGATTATAAAATACCAAGACACGCGATGCTTAGCAATTACTGCAAAATAGAACTGCACGGGTTCTGTGATTCTTCGAATAAGGGTTATGGTGCGTGTTTATATGTTAAGTGTGTCACTGATACAAATGTGACCTGTAACCTTCTGTGCGCGAAGTCCCGAGTAGCTCCATTGAAGAAAATAAGTCTCCCTAGATTGGAATTATCAGGTGCGGTGGTGCTTAGTAACTTGATGTCACGGACGGTGGAGTCATTAGAAGTTCAATTTAATGAATTATTTTGTTGGAGCGATTCAAAAATCACTTTGGCTTGGATCAGAAGTGAATCGAATAAATGGTCAACGTTCGTAGGTAACCGAGTTAGTTAGATCCAATCGCTTACTCCAATAAATAGCTGGCATCATGTAAAGTCTAAGGAAAACCCAGCCGATGCGCTATCCAGAGGAGTGACACCAAAAGACTTGTTCGAAAATAACTTATGGTTTCATGGTCCTGAATGGTTGTTAAAGGATAAAACAGAATGGAATTTGAGAGAAGATCCTATTGATTTTGAAATTCCAGAAATGAAGTCTTGTGCAAGTGTAAGCACTGGTGCAAATAGTCATAAGGGTAATAGTATTTTAAGTGGAATTATAAGCAGACACTCTTCATTTATGAAAATGGTAAGCGTTTTAGGTTATGTTATGAGGTTTCTTAAAAATATAAAATCCAAAAGAAATGAAAGGAATGAGTCAATTGCTCTTAGTGTGAATGAGATCGAGGATTCTACTAATATGTTAGTAGCACAGGCACAAATGGATAGTTTCTATGAGGAATATAAGGCTTTAATGAATGGAAATGTAATTAAAAAAAGGAGTAAAATTTTATCTCTAAACCCATTTTTTGACAATAACTTGATAAGGGTAGGAGGAAGAATCAAGAAATCTCAACTATCTTACGCAAATAAACATCCGATAATTCTTCCGAAGGATCATATTTTAACTGATTTAATTTTAAAATACGAACACGAGAGGTTAATGCACTGCGGAGTTCAAAATTTGCTCTGTTCTATACGCGAGAGATTTTGGCCGATTTCAGGGCGAAATGTGTGTAAAAAGATAATAAGAGCTTGTATAACATGTTTAAAAGCCAAACCTATTACGTCAAAATATTTAATGGGGGATTTACCTAATGTAAGAGTGACAAGCAACTATCCATTTTTCAATGTGGGCACAGATTTCGGGGGTCCATTCAATTTAAAGGATAAAAAAACACGTGGGGCAAAAATCATTAAAGTGTACGTGTGCTTATTCGTTTGTATGTGCACGAAGGCAGTCCACATTGAACTCGTGTCAGATCTAACTTCTGACGCATTTCTAGCGACGTTTAAGAGATTTGTGAGTAGACGTGGAAAACCAAATAATGTTTATTCAGATAATGGGCTCAATTATGTTGGAGCGAACAATGAGTTGTGTAAGGTTCACGATTTTCTAAAGGCTAATTCAGAAAAAATCGCCCAAGAGTTAGTTAGGGATAAAATAACTTGGAATTTCATCCCAGCTCGAGCTCCTAATTTTGGAGGTATTTGGGAGGCAGGGATCAAAAGTTGCAAGCATCATTTGAAGCGGGTAATTGGGAACGCATTATATACTTTTGAAGACTTTTACACAATATTGGTTCAAATTGAGAGTATCCTAAATTCAAATGTCAAAGTGCGAAGTGGTGAAGTTCGTAGGTCAATTAGAAGCTTATGTGTTCTACCAGTGGAATGACATTATCATTCGAGCATTCGTCATAGAAGTATTTTATGAATTGTTTTCTTAATTTTTTTATATTTTTATATTTATGTCATTTTGCTATTTATCAACACGATTTTGTTAAAATGAATACGTAGTTCCTAGATATAGGTAGATGTTTGTTGAAAGGACTAGAGTCTTTCAAGGGGGGGGGGTGTGTTAGGGCATATTCGTCAATTTCATTATTGAAAGACATTTGGCAACAGGGTAGTCTTAAAATAACAGACCACCATCTGAAAAGGGGATGAAGGGACACTTGTGTAGAAAGACGGGTATGAGTAACATGTGGTTGTAACGATACATAACATAGTTGTAAGAGTAAAATAAATTGTTTTTTTAAGTCGATGAAAGTTTTATACAGTCCACTCGTTTAATTTCAATAAACACTTACGTTGGTGTCTCAACATATATAATTTTGTAAGTAAACTACCATAATGACCTTATTTATTCTTATACAACTTTGTAAACAATCCCCTTCATAGTAACGTAGTGAGACTACTCAGATATTTATAGAAAAATCTGAAGATGTGGTAGGTAGTCGAAAAACATATCCTGGGGGATGAAATTGCTTCTTATAAGTACTGATGATGTTCATAAAGGGTGTATAAATTATTTACGAACGCTGTTCTAAAAGCCTTTGTTCATTTGCAACTTTCTACAAAATACCGAAATGTGGGTATAGACAAAGAAAATACTTAAGATTCTAAGACTTTATAAATAATAAATGTTCGAGATGATTTGGATTTTCTAATGTTTACTTGTTGGTGTACACAGTAAGTTGTGAGTATAAAACGATTGTAGATTTTTATAGATTTTTATAAATAGTTTCTGTTTATGTAAATTAAGGAATTATGAGTTTTGCATGGAAAAATTTTAATATTTACTTTGTTACAATTCAATAGCTTTTGTTGGCTAATCGAATGTTGAAATAAAATTTTGAATAATAAATATAACCTTATAAAAGTCATGTTCAATACTACTTGGTATGAACCGTTTAACTAGGGCTCTCTATGAGAGTCAGGTATAAAAACAGGTTCATGAAATGTATCAGCTTCCCAACCATGTCACCTTTCTTTGAAACAGCCTGTATAAGAAACAAATTGTTGCGTTGGTGATCGATCTCGATTTGACATTGATTACAGTAAAAGCAATGAACACCTATCGACATGACTCACAATGCGGAAAAGAGTTGGTGAAAATTCGAACTGGGTTTTAATTTTAAATTGGTATGCACCATCGATTTTAAGGAAGTCAAATAAGATTAAACTTGAACTCCAATATTAAACGTTTACTTTTTCCGGTACTTGAGTAACTCTCTCATGAAAGGTTGATTAGATTTGTTTTTGATTGTAATGATTTAATCTGTCGCACATTTTTGTAACGATAGAATAACTATCGATATTTTTTGTATCTACTTCTATCATTAACTTGAAATTAATTTCTTTTCAAACACTCTTACTGCGCCTTTGTCTATAAAAATATTATCCCTAAAACCCCTTTTCTACGTTCCGCCGTTCTAAAAAAATGTAAAAATGAAAACAACATTGTTTTCAAAGTGCACACGTCCCTACCCTTCGTTCTAAGATGTATGACCTTTTCTGTCGATATTTCTATGCCGCTTTTCTGTTTGATGTGGACACGTGTTCATTTTAACCACTCTTAAAGAGTTTGACAATATGAAGAGTAGAGTGGAAACCACGTGAGAACTACACACCAAAATAGCGAATTCCATTCACAATACTAACATTAAGTTGGGAACAAAGTTCACCCTCTACACTATCTTACGCGAGTTTCGATTACCAAGTTATCTTTCCCAAAGGCTGGGGGTAAATTAACACTATGGTGCTACGTCGTCCTAATTCACTAAATTTCATCGCGTCAAACTGGTTAATCCACGGGCACATGTATCCAACGCTAAAAAAATCACAATTGCTTTTTTCATGATAAACTATACAAGGGACTATAATGTATACGTGGAAAATCTTGGGGTATGAACCCCAAACAGATTTACCAAACAATGATCAAGCCAATGGTTACGTATGGCTCAGCATTTTGGTGAACCAAAGGTTTGCTAGCGCAAAGCTGCAAGCCTTGTAGCGAACAGCATGCCTGGCTATTACCGGAGCAATGTCATCCACACCAACGGTGGCTATGGCAGCCCTCCTGCAACTAACTTCTTTCCACACTCCTTTGGAGAAGGAAGCCAGGAGAGCGGCTCATAGAATGAGTGGAGAGACAAATAAATGGAGAGACTCTGAGGTATCACTCGGGATTGATGAGGGAAATACAAAATCACCACGTTCTCACATTCTTGGGATGCCCTCGGATCTCTCTGTCACAGAACTTCACGTGGACAAGCCCTTTAAGGTCCTTATTCCCACGAGAGACCAATGGGATAGCAAAGAAATCTCCTTCCTAGAAACAGACTACGTGATTTACACTGACGGATCCAAAACCGGAAACGGGGCTGGAGCGGCGGCCTTCAGCAGGAAACCCAGAGTTGAAATCACAGCCAACCTGGACAGGTACGCTACCACCGTCTTTTAGGCTGAAGTATACGCCATTGAACTAGCTAGAGAGCTGATGAATCAAACTGTTGTAAAAAAGAACACATCCTGTCAGATATCCAAGTTGGTCTTAAAGCACTGTGTCCGAACAGTATAAAATCTAAGATGGTATATAACTGTCTAAAATCCCTTGAAATACTAGGCAAGAAAACAGAGTAATTTTGACCTGGGTGCCGGAGGAGTGGAGGACGACGAGGAGACCGATACTCTTGCAAAAAAGGGACCAGAGACTCTATTTATCGGACCTGAAACTCTGCTTAATTAGCCATAGCTATATGGGCGGAGAGGAGAACCTACTCGTACTGGGCAGACAAACCGAGGCTCTCTCACTCGAAGGCGTTCTTATACTACCCTTTGAGTACAAAAAATTAGCAGATCCTGGAATGGAGTAGAACAAACCTACGCATTCTGTCGGGACTGCTTACAGGGCATTGTCGACTAAATTACCACCTAAGGAAGATGAGTCTGGTCCAGACTTCGGACTGTAGGTTCTGTAATTTTGCCTTGGGCAGGGTAAGGTATAATATATTCGGTTTCAGTACCTTATAGAGCGGAACGACTTCAAAAAAGCATCACGAAATACAACTAAGGACTTCGTCAGGAGCACAGGCTTGTGGTGTGAATTGTAATACCTAGAGGTGAGCAGCAATAGATCTAACGAAGGTCGCAGTGGAGGTAACGAGAATGCCCCACTCACATAGAACCTAACCTAACCTATAATGTATGCTTCATTTGTTTTTATTTAAACTATTCACATTTACATTCAACTCCATCCAAAATTCTGTTATTGGATACATTTCCACATTACATTTCACACAATCGAAACTTATTAAATGATTTCGATCTAAAACGTGCTCAGCAACACTCGACTGTACCAAGACACTTGCTCTTTAAAAGCAACTCTGAAGCCCGGTTCTTCTTCGAAGCTAAAATTAATCAGTAAATCTAGTCTCGTTACCTTTGTATAACTCACCTATTGTATATATACCTACCTATCCGAGGTCTACCTGTGATGTTTTATATAAAACCGCCCTGAACGACCCCTGGGCGAGAAGTGTGTAGTCCCCTTATTTTCCTCTTTGCTACAGTTGTCAGAACCAAACATGAGCCCCGGAAAATATGCGAACTAAAATAAGGTCATCGCAAGCAGCCAATCAAGAGCCAATGTTAACGATTGCCCATTAGTAATTGTTAAATATAATCGAAATAATATGACCGAATGATTTCATCAACATACATCATTTTATTCATTCTGTATCAGTGTTGTCAATGCGAGGATGATTATCCGATTTTTAGACAATTTCACTGATTTGGATCCAATAGTTTTTCGAATATTTTGTAGAAGGGATATATAAAATGGCTATTGTTTTTGGGGATTTTCCATATTGACTGGGGTCGAAGACTTTATTTAGATAACCAATGTGTCCTTTTGGTGATTTTGACAAATTCTGATCATTTGAATTGTGAGTTCGGGTAATTTTCATTTTTGCATCGGCAACACTGGACTACAACCAGTTCATATTTTGTTGATTTCCATAGAAACTTGATCCTTGTTTTTCATGACATTAATACAGTCATGTAATTTAAAAATATAGACATTTATGGCGAACGATAGTTTTAGTTTTGGTCCAATATAAATTTTTTTCATTAATATTTAGAGTTACACTTTTAGCAAGTTTGACTTTGTTTACATATTATCTCTTAACAATTTACATTCATGGTATCGATATTTGGTAATCGATTCAAAATATCGAATTGTTACTACAAAAATGCAACTACAGTGACATGAACACGCCCACCAGGGCTCACGTTTGCTTCTGCCAACTGTAGGTCATTTAATTACAAGTATGTGAATACTTACTATTACCCTTAGAAATATTAATTATATACCTAATTTTCTTTTGTCTGTGTTTTTTTTTGTTTGTTTTCCCACAATTAATACATTATTTGTAGACCTTTAGTACACTCAGACTTACTGACTTACTGCGCCATTCTTCATTACTTAAATAGTTTCTGGCTGCATGGGTACAGCCCTAAAGCCAAAAAAAAGCCCGGTTCTGACGGGGCAATTCATCAAGGCAACTTAATTGCAGCAACTTCTCGCCGCAACTCGTCTCCTATCAAAGTTGCATGAGCGTTCACATCATGTTCATACTATTGCAGCAATTTCTTAGGGAAACACTATATTATATTGTTGCCAATACTCAAAATAGTTACCAAATTTTTATCAAAAGATAACCATAACCCAATTTCACGGATGATAAATTTAAATTTTCAAAACAGCGATTTATTGCTAACTTTTTCCTAAAAGGACAATAAATATATGGAATTGGAAGAGGTAGCCATCATGTGCTTGATACTTGGATGTGTCAGTTTAGTGGTGATTAATAAAAAAACTAACCGAACAGAACAGAAACAGAAGTTTTACGTTTGCGTAAAAAAAATCACTGAAAAAGTTACCAAGTTGCTGCAACTTATGGCATAAAATTAGAACCAGTTCTTTTTTGGTGCAACTTGATTGCATTAATAAGTTGTACGGTAAGATCACCTAAACTGCATGCAATTTTGTCGCCGCGATCGAGTTGCAGAGATGAAATTGCACCGTCAGAACCGGGCTTTACAGATCTCTTTGTATATCCAACATATTCCATTTCACAGTTACAGGTATTCCGACCTGTCATTAAATAAATCGCCCTGACTTATCCTACAAGTTATTTTTTTAATATTTTTCCATTATTATATGGATAAGTTACTGGTTTTCTGAAGGAAGTGAGTTATTTACTTAATTCTCTATGCTTTCATATCCGTTCATGCTTTATTAAAGCACGTTTAAAATTTGGGATAGTTTCTATATTAACTGAGGATATTACAGTCTGGATTGAATTAGTATAGAAATTAATCCATTTCGAAATTTTCAAAAGCACTGCAGTTGACTGCATTAGAAAGTGATAAAACGGTTACATCCCTTTCCAAATTAATTAAATTGTTCAGGGTATAATGGATTTTCTGGAAACACTATCAATAATCGGTAAGTTTTGAGAAATATATTATATATATGGTTGCAGAATGAAATTATCAGCACACTACAGTCTGTAATAAATTTAATTATAATGGCACTATAATCGATTGTTAATATTTATTACCTATCGGGAAATCAATTTCTAACTATCTATTGGCAAAAATGGGAATTGCTTCTAATATCTTAAGCTTCCAGTTAGTTAACTGCCAAGCTAGAACCAATTTTGGAATGTGAGAAATTAATTTCAACACAACTTATTTTGGAAATTCAATTTTAGATAATATTATGGTAAGAAGATAACATCCATACAGAACATTGCAGGCTACAATATCATCTGGGCAGAATGAGGCTGATCGAAAACACCAATTAGTGTTGTCTCTGCCAAGCACAAGATGAATCAACACACTATCTACTACTGTAACTGCTGAATGAGCCATTCAAAGGAGCTGCGCTTATGTGTCATGAAGATATGAATATCTTCACCTCTTCTACGGATATTTTAAGGTTCTTTGGGGCGGTCGAATTTAATTTGGATATAGGTATTGTCACATTACACGGTTCCGGAAAGACCACTGACAGAAACCAAACTAACCACCTGTGAACTAGCAGATGAAACACGGGCTGAAACACCCTTTTGAGAATCGAAACCCTTTGGTGGTATCAGCTCTCATATAATATTGGAAGAAATTGGCTGTCTAAAAGAAGAAAATATATGACCATTGGAAATATTAAGTGGGGCCAAACGTACTCACGGGAATCTTTAACCAGGCTAGATCAAAAAATGCCTAAGAGCTTGGTTACGTGTCCTGACAATACACTGGCTCCTGAATGGACACCACATAAACCTCAAACTAGTGAAGCAGGAGTAATGTAAAATGTTTGAAATGGAAACAAAAACATTCTTCCAGATACTTGTGTAATGCATTGCTATTTAGAATCCATGTCACAACACCGATGTGCCTTCTGGATAGAAGAGACACTTACCTAAACTGAAGTATGCAGATATCACAAAATTATTTCAGGAAATAAGTGGGTCTTAGAGAATGTCATCCGAGACTACTTACATACATCAGTACTAGAAGACTCGCAGCTACGTATTCACCAATTTTATGGAATATTATTCATAAAGAAAATCTCTATTTTTCCCATAGATGGTGATTTTCCTGCTAGAGTGTTTTTTGCAAACTGGTTACTGAACAAATGAAATAAAGATCCCAATTTCCAATTTTTTCTTGCGGAAACGAAACTTTTAATTAACATAATGTACATCGTTATGCCTACACACCAGCAAATATTCTGCATAAATGTATGAATGGGAGTAATTAGTAATCGTCCACTGCAACCAGAATCATCTTCATAGATCAGGTACACACTACAGGATACTCACATTTCTCAAATTGTTAATTGAGATAAATTGGAGCAGCTGGAACTGACCGGAAAAGTAAATAGTGTAAGAATTATAACTTTCAGTGTTATTGAAAATTCATTCCGGATATTTAAATCCAATATTTTCACTTTTAGGCTCGAAGGATTAAAAATAGATTTATACATCACCGAACTTCATGCGTTATTGAAAAAAAAATTATCTCACAGTTGTTTGCTTTCGTGAGATAACAGGTTTTCTTGAAGGAACGGATCATATGTAAACAATATGAAAAATAGGTACTTTATAAATCAAAAAGATATTTTTTGTGTTTGCAATATTCAGGAATTCCAATGACATCATTCTCTGCGTGTTCATTGTGGTATATTCATCATTCTCTTTATCATTTGTGTGAAATTTTTTTTTTTCTTCATGTTTTCATTCCAACGTTTCAGTAGACTTTCAGGTAATGTTATCAGGAATTGTTGAATGTTTAAGAAACGAATGAAGCTACTTTATTTCACTAGTACAATAGAATGTATGATAACATGCTAAAAATAAATTTAAATGGAGGGATAGATCAATAGGTTCTCTGCTCAAATTAGCTGAATTGCACACATACGTTCGTTGGGAGAATACAAAACTGGGATAATTACAAGCCTGGGTTGTATGGTCCATTAACCTGACCCAAAGCAAAAGAATCTGCTAGAAAGATAAACACTCAGTACAGCTACAAATAGTATTAATATACTATGTGTAGGAAAAAATATGAAGGGTATCCAGAAACTTCGCTACCAAATGTAAACTACACATACTATATGTGACTTTATGACCGTTTGTATTCATTTATCTTCATCCAAAACCTCTTCCTAAGGAACCTAATGCCCTGTGATGATGATGCTGTTAAGATAATTTTTCAAGCATATCTCCAAAAACCAGATACCTACCAATCAAGCACACATTTGTTTTTGTTACTGTTACTAAATCATTAATATGGAATATTATTCATAAAGAAAACCTGCATCTGTATCTGTAGAGTAGGGAAGATGAGTGTAGCCTCACAGCACTTAAGTCACATGTGACCCATTGTACATCCTCCCGAGGAGTTGCCCTCCTGGGTCATTGTCCATCCTGTCCTTCCCAGGAAGGTGGACAGGTCACTAGGAGACATCTCCTTTATATCGGCAGATGTAGGCCAAGACTCACCGAACACACGCTCTCTTATTGACGATAACTCCGGACACTCGCATAAGACATGCCTGACAGTTTAATCTTCCTCTGCTCACACATCCTGCATAGAGGTGTGTCCACTAGCCCCATAGTATGGAGGGTTTCCTTAGTTGACAGTGGCCAGTCAGAAATCCTTTATCAGTTTCATTTTTAAAATGTTCATGCGATGCTAGATAGAGGTTTGTAGTTTTATTTAGTATAAACCTCTAGTTTTCTGTGGCCAGTCGAGGCAGTTAAAAACCAGGGCTTTTAATTTGTAGAGATTTGCCGAGAATTATACTTGAAACACAAAACTTTTTGCATGGTTTATAACCCCTTCTCTATAAATGAAACTGTCGTAATACAGATTTGTTCGCATTCTAAACATTCTCTAATATTTGTTTCAAACAAGTTTACAATTCGACGCCATTGGACATCCAGTAACGTGAAATTAGTGTCGTTTTGTGACAACACAGAAAGCACTCACTGTAGCTCTAATTAGTTTCGCTGAATTATGCGCCATTTGAATAAATTGTAGGGACATTCTTAATGCATAGAGACAAATCATGTAAAGCCGCAGTGGAATTTTGATACTAGTATTAGCGATATTACTATTTGATTGAATAACGTGCTTGAAAATGTACTTACTAGAAAATGGCCAAACAACTCAATAATCAATATATATCATATTCAAAAATTGTAACTGAAAACAAACAAAACTAAACTAAACATACCTACTACTCCTCTCATGTTGAATGCTGGTGATGGCAATAAAAAAAAACAGGCTTGTAAAGAATTTATAAATCCGTGACTTATATTTTTGATGAACTGTCCTCCATCTGAAAAAAAAATTAGCTGAAAATAATTGTTTTTCAATTAAAAATTTTTAGAGAACTGTGCCTAGAAATAATCATAAAAAGCTGAATAATATCTAGAAAATGATGAAATATTGAGATTGGGACTTATGAGAAAAAACGTGAAAACATACAGGGTGTTTCATTTAAAATTACAAATTTAATATCAACTTTCGAAGTGCTGTCAATATATTAGGTGTTGAAAAAGTGGTTATTACAAAAACGTTTAATGATTGGTAGTTGTGAACGATCTGTATATTTCTACCGATGCAATGTATTTACAAAATATAATAAGAAACTAAAGTAATAACTATACATATTTTCTGAACTACAATCATTTTGTATAAGTTTTGGTATTAGATTTATGGAACTCGATTTTTAGTTACACATATTTGTTTTCTATATGTTCAATTCTCAGTGATTGAGTCCGATAAATAACTGCTCGACTGTGTTGTGATAGCTACATGCCACATTTATCTTCATCTTTCATTTCTCTTCATTGATTCCCAGCCTCACTATATGGTAGAAAATCAATATGGCCTTTTTATGTTTTATGACCTTTCTCTCAGTTAACAATTGATGAAAGAGCACAATAATGTATATATATTATAGGAAGTGGTGCAGGAAATATTTACAGCAGGTGTCAAAAGATGTTAGGGGTTATTTGCAGCACACTCTCTCGAGAATATGTTCGGCCAAAATTATTTTTCACTTCACTTAAAATATTTAAAATGCAATTTCAGTTTATTTTATTCATTTGGTATGGATCCAACTTATTTGTGCAGTGCTGTGTAATTAATAAATTAGATTAGGAGAGGATCCATTGGTAGGTTGGTATTACTACACTGCGACCTAAAGGATCTTTCATGTATACTCTACATCAATATATTTACCAATCACATCTAGGCTTCTCAGATACTATACATTTTTGTAAATTAATATGTAACCTGTATCAGGTATTCGAGTCGTTGGCGGACAATTATCATGCAATTGCAGGGAGACAGCAGATGTCACAAAAATTTTAATTTCCAAGTGACGTCATCCAGCGCCGTTTTGTCAGCTGATCACGCACGACCTGTAACGACAGAATACCTATCGTTATTCTTTGTATCTACTTATATCATTAACTTCCAAGTAATTCCTTTTCAAACCCTTTTTTTACGCCTTTGTCTATAAAACGAATATCGCTAAGACCCCTTTGCTACGTTCCGCCGTTCTAAAAAATGTAAAAATGAAAACAAAATTGTTTTCAAATTGCACAAGTCCCTACCCTTTGTTTTAGGATTTATGGCCTTTTCTGTTGATATTTCTAAGCCGCTTTTCTGTTTGATGTGGGACACGTGTTCATTTTAACCACTTTTGAGGAATTTTACCGTTAATTATTTCCAGTTTAGAATTCAGCAAATGAGGGTTGTTTATAATTTTCTTTTCTGGCGCTATTTTTTGAAGAGTCTTTTATCAACTGTCCAGCAAAGAAGATGTGTTAAGAGTCTTCTATGAACTGTCCAGCAAAGAAGATGTGTTAAAAAAAGTCTTCCACTAACTGTGAATGTTCACTAAGGAAAATGTGATCAAACTTCGTGTCTTGACCGCTAATATAGCATGAATATGCTTGAATATTACTAAAAAGCTTTGTGTTTTGAAAGTATAGTGCCGGTTGTTCAAATGCTTTCGTGTTAATATTAAATAACGTCGAGAGGCCTTATCGATGATCTGACTTATCAATGTACTCTTTTTACATGTTAAGAGGATAATAAAAAATAAGTTGGCGCCCAAGTTATCGTTTCTGTACCGGCCTTCTTCCTTGTATGATGGTTCCAAAAAATCCTAATTTAGGCGAAGATCCAGCCCTGGGATATACCGTTACCTATTAAGAGCTCTACGTGCCGGTATGACATGTTGTAAATTGGCCAACGGGTTGTGTTACAAATTGGCACCAACGTAATGCTACAAACCTTCAGAAAGATGGATGGAAACAGCATTCAACTTTATTTGTTTTTAACAAATACCTACCATGTTTTTAAAAATATCTCACATTTCAGCTTACTCTTGTGAAATACTGTACGCCATTGGTACATTAATGACAGATAACGGCCATGTTTCCTCACCCCTTACCGATGCCGCGCAGCTTCAGATAGGTTTGTCAAACTATACTTGTTTCAGTAGTTGGGTTTTAGTTTTTGAAATTATTTTTAACACAACTTCAATTTGGGTAATTCAACTCAGTAGAAATATATTGTAATTTAAGTGAGTAAGTAATAAGTTGAGTAATAAGTTGAAGAAAGATACAAAAATGGAGATAGTTGAAAGCAATGAAAAGATCCTGAATATCACAACCGATACAAATAGAAACCTGTCGTTGATAATTAAATTGTCGTTTGTTTTGAAAACAATAAAATTAATCATTCTGTGATAGTTTTTAGTGTAGTTGTTTTTTCAATTCAAACTGAGCTTCGTGGTCTCGTAGAGTTTATCCTTATTTCCTTGGAAAAAAAAGGTAGAACGTGTCGCGGGACACACGGTAGGAACTTCAGCTCCTTTTAAGCAAAAATTATGTAATACATATGACGTTATAGATGAAAAATTTGCATATTCCTCGGTGGTCGAGTAGTAAGCAAACCTGACTCTCACGCGGCAGACCCGGGTTCGAATCCCCGTGAATTTTTTTTTTTTGTTAATTTTATTTTTAAATAATTATTCCGCTTGATATTAATAACGACAATAGGTAGACGTTTGAAATATTTAGCAGAATATTCATTATTATAGATAATGGTACGGTACTCTTCATGAGGGACTCCGACTGGCAACATCTACTTATAACAGCATCGTATATTAAAAAAGGGGAACCGTATCATTATACAAATTGGACATTCAAGAACTGTACGTTTACCACACAAAAATTAGTGGAAACATAAAATTGAATTGTTAAATTTTCAATTTGATGTTATATTACAGTTTATAGAAAATTTTATTTTCTACATTTTTTTAAAAACAACCTGCCAAATGTCAAATCAATTTATCCATCCATTTTAAAGTTATCGAATTAAAACATTCAAGTTTTCTAAATTTCAACACCCTGTATTTCGAAAACGAAAACGTTGTAATTACTCTTAACGTTCGAGATTCCATTTTTTGCGCGATCGTATTGAAATAAATTCCGAATAAAATAATTTAAATTTCTTCGAAATGAACGAAATGTCAAAAGTGACATTTATACTTCTCGATCAGTTTGAAATATTTTTTTTCTACTACCGTGCGTTTTAACCCACTTTCCCGCACGCATTTTAGCTTTGAAAGTGTCACTTTCCCGTACTAGTGCGCACTAGTGCGGGAAAGTAAAATTATGCAAATTTTGACCTTATTAGATAGTTTTTTACTTCGGAAGTTATAACTTTTCTTACACCAGGTGAATAAATAGTCCATCAAATAAAATCGACATGTTTTACAGCTTTTTGTTGCATTTTTAATTTTCTGAAATTATAAAATAAAATAAATATTTTGATATAACCTTGAAAATTCTTTAAAGTAGTGTCACAAAACAACTTTCAAACCACCCGGGTTTGATATAAGAAAAATATATCAAATGAAATTCTTTCATCTACAAATGACTTAAAATTTTTGCCGTCACCCTCATCGTCATCTTTATGTGACCTGCAAACGATGCCATCCTCATCAACGTCATTCACTCACCAGTGAACACCAAATAACTCCACTGGACCGGCAATTTTAAGTGATTCACAGAATGCAACTATTTGTGTTTCTAATATTAATATTTATAATAAAAATTGATAATAATAATAATAGTTTTTGGTCTAAGTTTTTTATATGTGTGTTGAAATAAAATAAATTTTGAAAAATGGGTTGATATACTTTTTTATATACGGTCGTAAAAAAATAATGTTCCTAACTCATGCGTAAAGTGTCTTTCCCGCCCTTGACCGCTTCCCCTTGTCAACTGCAGTCGCGTGCGGGAAAGTATCACTTTTCGCACTAGTTAGGAAAATAACTATTATCTACAACTGTCATGTAACGGGTACGATTTGACATTATTTCAAAGGTCATAATGACTAGAACGTTTTTGAATACATTACCGCACTAGTGCGATAATAAGAATCTAGACAATTATTAATACCAGAATTAAATATTTAAAATAACACTGGGTGAATACTTCATAGTAACAATACTTTTAACACCATTTGAATCCACTTTAATATTACCATGGTAATTGAAGATTTTATGAAATATTATAAAAGTGCGGAATTAGATGAAACGTTGTACGTAAACACATTATGAAGAGAGCCAAATTGTTCAACTCGCGTAATTTGCAGAACTCGATGGCGCTCGTTTTGGCAAATATTACGCTTGTTGAACAATATCGCTCTTTTCATAACTAGTTACGTAAATAACTATTGCATTTTGGTGAAATTGTTATTTATTACTTTTCGCCGTCTGAAAGGTAAGTAAATCACTTACCGACGTGTTAAACTTAGAAACCAGTAAACACAACCTACCGTCCTGACAACCGATGCTGTGAATAAATGGCGCAAAAAAAATTATGGAAATAATAGTAAAAATTTATCCGAACAAATTCAAGTAGATCATCAGCACTGCGAATACCAGCTTTGCATAGAATTTTAATATAGCATCGGTGGTTCAGTGGTAGAATGCTCGCCTTACACGCGGGCGGCCCGGGTTTGATTCCTGGCCGGAGCATATAAATCGCTGCTTCGTAAACGAGAGAGAGAGACTCAGGAGAGATCACACGCACGCAAGCAAGGCACATAACGAAGCAACGTTACATAACGTAACGTAACGGTCAGATCTTTTGCGTCGCGACCCCCGGTCGCTCAAACATAACCTGACGTAAAGAACTAAAGCTCCAAAAGTTATTTCCTGAAATGATCGTAATCCAAGGGCCATTACAATTTTAATAGAAAACTGACAACCCTGAAAAGAAAGGTGGAAACTTGTATCGGTCTGTTAGTGGGCAAGTCACATGGGAGGTACATTCTAATGCGTTTTTTATAAAAAACATGTCGGAAAGAATGGAATAGTAATAAATTGGATTTCCACCAAATATTCCGTTAATGCAAAAGGAAGTTGACCTGAAGTTTTGACGTTGACAAATATAAATCGTCAACAAATTTTCTATTGTTTTTATTCTCTGCTAACTGGCATAATAGTATATACAATTTTTTCCACTACTAGACAAATAATTTAAGACAAAAATGAAAAATGATTTACAAACGCATCATGAGAAGCGTTTACCACGTCGTCTGACGGACAAGTACACTGTACACAAGTACACTATGAACGTACTCGTTATGTCATCAGTCATTTTTGGTTGAGCACGAATTTTGAACTAATGGCATTTTTTTCAAATAATTTTATCTTGATAGGTAATTTCAAGTAGCGAATAAGTTGAAGACAATCTCTTGGATATATAAAATTATGTTGCACAAGTTTTTGTTGAATGGCTATCCCTGAATTCTCAAAATATTTGAATTTGTCCATTATTGACCTGTGTTAATGATAGAAAAAATTATTAACCATTAAAAGAGAAATTTAACTTCTCAGTTGACTAGAAGAAGCAATAATTGTCAACTTCAGAGCTAGTAGTGGAAAAAATTGATTGTTTATCACTGAGATTCAATCATTAATTGCAAAGTAACCAACCAAATGAAAAAAACTCTTCAGAAGCCATACATCAGTCTAATTTCTTGATATTATCAACTTCCACCTACTTTTTATTTGGAAGTAATAATTTTTCAAACATTCTCATAATTAGAAACCCATTGTACAATGAAATGTTTAGGGTGAAATTGGTAGATTATGGAAGCTTAAGGGTGGTTAGATAATGTAATGAGGCGAATAAAATGTAATTCAGCCAAACTATAACTATAATAAAATAACTGATTTTGGAGAATTACTTCTTGATTATTCGCATTCATAACTTAATATACATACAGTATATAGAGCAAGTCACTAGAAAAATAACTGAAAACTGGAAAAAGTGAAAAAAGATAAAGGAAGCCAAGACGCATTAATCTTTATCCAAATTCACTCATATACTTGAAACTACTTTCCGCTTCATGCTGATCTGCACACTAATTTCAGACCTTACATCACGTACGAACTCAACTTTATCAACAAAATAATCTATTTACCAAAGATGAAAAAGATAAATTTAGTAGGAATCGATTTCTGATATCCAATCAGCCTCCCTGAATATATCCTTTTAAGTATCTCTTAATCCCATCCAACTTTCAGAGCTTATTCACCATCATACTCAGTATCTTCCAATTTTCTTTCACATTCATTCCAGGATTGGCGTATTTTATTTCTCAATATACATAATCGAGATTCTATTTCAATTCTACAATATGGAAGATTATGTGGTATTTACATGATAGAGGTACACACAGTAATGTGATGAAATTAGGCAATATCTTTCCGAGCAATATCCTGGAAGCTGAATTGGAAGGGTCCCTGATGCACCTATTGCTTGGTCTCCCGGAGGTCCAGATCTTAACACTTAACAACATGTGTATGCCTTAGAAATTATAGGTTACTAAGAAATATAATCGATTTTGCCAAAAGCAATTGGTTTTTGTTTGCAAAACTGTTGTATGTTAGGGTCACCATGAACTGGTGGAAGTCCGAGTCCTTTGGGAGCTGCTCAAATGGTCGTATGAAAACTACTTGATTCACTGGGATGATGTTTATCATATAACTTAACTAATTACACAATTTCTAACAAGAGCTGTACTTAAGCCTGTCATATAATATAAATAAAATATGATATAAGATGATTGACAATGAACTACATTGACTATGAATCTATTGATGTGAACCTATTCATGTGAATTCCCACTTGTATACTTCATCAGCATATATACATCTGCCCTAGGTCAACTATCCTTTTACGTGACCTCTTACTGTCACGTTCTTGATCTTACGTGTCTATTTACTATTCGACAACTATAAAACAATAAATAACTGCGTTTTTTTAAATAGAAATGATAACATTGAATTATTTAATAATAAACAATTTCAATGAATTCAATTCTTGGTTTTCTTTTTATGTTATGCCAAAAGACATGACAAAACTGTGCCGACTGTTTATCGAAAAAAGACATTTCGAATTTTTGTAGCATAGGAGGTAAAATAGGAACGTTGTTGTCCCCAGAATATGTGGTTCAATTTATGACCTTTTTTTGTCACATCCCATTTAATATTTACAAAGTGGACAGTTAAATAGATGTATGAAAAGTCTTCTATATACAAAGGCCTCCTATAGAATTATAAATATAGAAACCAATTTAATATTTCTGTTCACTGTATCGGAGACTACACAATTCAATTAACAATTTTCATCATCCTCCTCTACAGACCGAAAAGTTGTAAAAGCCAAAATATGTTCGACAAAGTTTTTAACCGCATGATAACGACTGACCAGTTTGAAGTTTATTTTGTTGCAGCGCTGCGTTTGAAATTTAATTTTGTTTTTTTTTACATTTATTCGACAATAATAAAATTGTTAAAGTTTTGAAGTGATGCCTAACCCTTGAACTTATAAACTCAAAGCTGAATACATGGAAATGCAATGTATAAGAGGATGGAATAATATTTTTCTCCGATCGTGGGAAAAGTGACAGTATTTTAACCTGTTTTCTATGCGCAAAGCCAAGATTACAGAATAAAAATAAAACATGTTTCACTCCAGGGCGGTTTGATTCAAGTTGCTGTCCCAAACGGACGCCGCTCTCATAAATTATGTTTACGACTCGCTTTTGTTGTCAATAACGAGACCGGTAGATACCAGATAAGTTCGAAAAGCCTATTTTATTTTAAGCTATACAGGGGTATATAGAGAAATATATATTTAAATTAATAGGATTCTTTATCACAAAGGTTTATTTTTAAATGTTAATTATTCCGAAAAATGTTCGGGATATGAATTTGAAAAGGTAAGTAAAAAATAAACTTGAATTTTTAAAATGAATCAATTCACAGTTTTTATCCAGCATCTTAGTAATTTTGTGATACTTATTGATAATTTAGCAGATATTTATCACAAATTCAATTGAACATCTTCATTAGCCACCGGAATAATAGGGCCACTAAATCTTAAATTTTGATCTTTAAATAATGCGTATTTTTT